>JANHFX010016070.1:0-30372 GCA_027560015.1 Chloroceryle amazona
ACCCAAACATGTGTCTGAACAGCAAACAGGCAAATAAACCGGTGACAGCAGCACCTAAGGAAACATTTGTCAAGCAGGCTGAAATCTAAGCATTCGATTTCTGGAATGTTGATCTGAACTCGAGATTCAGGCGCCTGGAAACTCCTGGTTATATGTTGCTTTGAGGCAGTTTTGTTTTCTGTTATTTGTAAACAGCAAAACCAATGAAACCACTTGAGAGGAAACAACAGTCCATGGGATCGCATCTACCTGCCTGGGCCTTCCTTGCTCTCTGCTGACTTCCATACAGTTGGACAGCTTCGGCTGTGTTAGAAAGAAGGGCAGAAATACAAAATTTTAGAACCCCCAAGGAAGGTAGGAAGAGACACGGATAAGTGCTCCCCTGGGTAACAGGCGAGCAGAACTGAAACATGATGTAAAAAATTACAGAGATTTAGCTGCAGCAAGCTGGTGGGTTAGTGCACGTGGTGCTGTGGCCTCGCCAGCTCCAGCTCACACTTCTCCATAGCTGGAGGGTGTGTGAGAAGACTTTGGTGGAGCATCTGGTTATTGCAGGCATGGAGGCAGTGGGGGACAAATATAAATGTAGAGGTATCCGGAATCTTAGAATCACTTGCTCCATGTTTTTTTCTGAAAGTTAGCACCGTAATAGGATATTGCAGGTTAACTTGTGTCTTCTAAATCCAGATGGAGTATCTAAAGAAATATTTTTTGCTGTATGTAAATATCATGAGGTGAGAAAAATAGTAGGGAAATAAGTTTTGGTGTCAAGAGAGGATTGAGTGGTGTGTTTGGGTTTTGTGTCAATATTTAATTCACACCATGCCATCTGCTAATCTGGTAGGTATTGTTTTGGCAGCATATGCCACACAGCTGATTTTGCTTGGAAACCATTGAGTAGAAAGTCACGTCTGAGTGAAGATTGCTGCTCTCCTTTGTTTTCCTGTTTTCGTTAATTGAAAGAAGCCAGCACAAGGTTTTTGCATGAGCCTTGGTTTTGGGGAAGGTAGCTCGGTTTCCAGGGGAAGGAGGGGGAGTTGTTACAGAATCACAGGATCACAGAATGTCAGGAGTTGGAAGGGACCTCGAAAGGTCATCTAGTCCAAACCCCCTGCCAGAGCAGGATCACCTAGATTAGGTCACACAGGAATGCATCCAGATGGGTTTTGAATGTCTCTAGAGGAGACTCCACAACCTCCCTGGGCAGCCTGTTCCAGTGCTCTGTCACTCTCACCGTGAAGAAGTTTTTCCTTACATTTACCTGAAACCTCTTATGCTCCAGCTTGTACCCATTACCCCTTGTCCTATCACTGGATGCACGGAGAAGAGCCTGGCTCCATCCTCTCGACACTTGCCCATTACATATTTATAGACATTATTGAGGTCACCCCTCAGTCTCCCTTTCTCTGGGATAAAAATTCCCAGCTCTCTCAGCCCCTCCTCATAAGGGAGATGTTCCACTCCCTTAATCATTTTAGTGGCTCTGCACTGGACTCTCTCCAGTAGCTCCCTGTCTTGAACTGGGGTGCCCAGAACTGGATACAGTAGTCCAGGTGGGGCCTCACCAGCACAGAATAGAGGGGGCAGATGACATATGCAGCCCTGCCTGCCTTCCATCAACGTTTTAGACACTGCATTGCAAGACACTCTTTTTTTTTTTTTTGTGTTGCTAGTTGCTAGCTTCTCTTTGTAGCGGATATCCCTCGGTTGCTGGCTTCACACATTACACAGAACACAGCTTTTTAGCCCTAGAAGTACCCTCTCCTTACAATTCTGCATTGTGGTGTCTTTCAGTGGCACAGTAACACGACTGCTGACTCTACAGCTCTACCAGCTCCAGTCTCTCTAGCCCCACTGCTGTGGCAGGCCCCACATTCTGTATACAGCTCCTAAATAACTGACACATAGTATGTGGAAATGCAGAACATTTACCTCATCACACTGAGAAGTGCTCGCTTATCAGCACATGCACCTCTTCCCAGCAGTTACTGTCATTAACTGACCCCACACAGATAAAACTCCTGACCCAAAGTCAGGCAGGATGATAACAATATTCTCCAGGTTGGGGTAGGGTTAGTCTATGCCACCTGATAATGGTGGCAAGTGTTGTTAGGCTGCTGCTAGTTCTCCAGCACTTCCCATCCTTCTCATGAAGGACAGGTAAGTCCCAGACATCATTAATGGGGGAAGAAATCATACAAAGTACACGGAACACCATCATCTGGAGAGAAAATATTCTCCATCTGAAGAGTGGTGGCATAAGCCTTTATGCGTAGAAAGAAAAGAAGCAGAGAGGGATGTAGAAACAGGGTTGGGTTTTGATGTGAGTACTGGTACTCGGCATATGTTGAGCAGGTGCAGAGCATCCAGTTTAACCCTGCAGTGAAAAAAAGCTTGGAGTGCTTACTGTTCCTAATTTTGCTTTATGACTGTAGGAAAGTGTCTTAGTTTATCTTTAATGTGAATATTATGTTGCTATCTTCTGACCTAACAGGATGTTGAAATGCTCAAGAAAAACCCCCAAAAAACTGTTGTCTGGCAGCTTATTAAAGCAGAAATTCTATCAAGGGCAGAACTGTAAACATCTGTGGTATTTCTGAGTCACCCATCCTCTTAATACCCAAGTACCTCTCCTGAAAAGTAACCACAAAACCCCCTCCTTTTCCAAACCAAAGGCTGTTACTGAGATTTATTCCTTTTAAAGAAATTCGTTTGGGATTCCACATTTGCTGTTGTGATGTGTGCCGTGGCTGTTCAGGACTTAACAGCAGGTCCTGCTTTTCTTGAGACTCACATCCCCCCCTTATCGATCAAGCTGCAGGGAAGAGCCTGTGCAGGGAAGAGAGCAAACCCGATGCCGTGTCTCGCAGGTGTCCTGACCGTGCCATGACCAGCCTGGCGCAGTCCAGGGAGCAGTAGCAGCGTGCCTCCCTCCGTGGCTTTGCTGATTCACCTCGTGGCTCCTGTTCATTTCAAGTACTCCATAAGAACGGGCCTTCACATTGTCTTCAAGGGCTGCCTCAAGCTACCAGTAAGCTCATCCCTACTTTAGAGACATGGTTACAGAGCTGTTGGGGACAGAAAAAATTCTTTTTGCATCGACACTGGCACTTCAGTGCTGGTGTGACTTGTAGTGGTTGAATCGTGTTTATTAGGGTTTGAGTATGTGTTTGTGTAGTGTGTATTTGCGTTCCCGTTTTGTCTGATTTTTACAATGTTTTAGACACATAGAATCACAGAATCAGGGTGGTTGGAGAAGACCTTTAAGATCGTGAAGTCCAACCGTTACCTAACTCTGCCAGTGCCACTACTATACCATATCCCTAAGCACCATATCTAGATGACTTCTACATACATCCAAGGACACTGGGAGTTTCATGATATTTTAATTAGGGATGACAAGTAGGACTAATTTTTTATTTTTGTCTTTTTTTTTGTCCTGAACAAGTCTGGGGGAGAGGAGAAAGCAAAAACTAGGAATTACAAGTACTTCCTCCACCTTACTGACAGCTAATCATGAGGGGAGCCGTTACTACACTGAGGCATATGAAACTGTGCCGTATTAAGGACATAAATGTAGAAGAAGAAGAAGCAAACATTTGCATCTGGACAGAGGTGGCATTAAGAGCTTTCTGTGTGGCTGTTGCTCAGCTCACGTCAGTCTCATGAGCCGTAATGCTGCTTTTCAGCTGCTGTTGCTCATTTGTATCATTCCTATCAAAACAAAGCAGGATTTTCAGACAGAAGTGTGCAGTGGTCGGGAACCTACCACTGACAATCCAAACCAGTTCTAAGGCAATATGCATTTTAAAACCAAAAATCTGATAGAGTGAATATTCTGTGTCTCATAAAATTGTCTTCTACAACACTTGTTATCCAGCTGTGCCTCTGAGAGCCGGGGACAAACAAATCACCCAGCCGTGCTTCCCAGCAAAGATTAAAGCAATTGCTGTTCTTCAAATACTAATCAACCTTAACTGAATTCAATATGGAAGGGAAAAGGCACTTTGGTTCTGAGTGGGCAGATTGTTTTCAACTGGGAATACAATATTATCGAAACCCAAAGCACTGCTTCTGGAAAGAAAAAGCTTGTTTATACTAAAAAGGAAGAGCAGAGAAATGTGTACAGCACTGAATTTGCTCACTACGACAGTACACAGCCAGGTACCTTACAGTGGGGTTTAAAGACAAACTTGACATAATCTAAGACTGCACCTCCAAAAAGGAGGGGGCAAGGGGAGACCTCTTTTTGCTTGTGGTTGCTGTGTCCTTCCTTGTATGAGGACTCAGAATTAGTCAGCCTTGGAGTACGCCAGTTCTGCTCCCCGGTTCAGCTTTAAACTAACATTGCCATGAAAAAAAACAAACAAACAAAGAACAAAGTTTGTTTTTCAATTAGATGGGCGAGGCAGTCTGAGGTAAGCAGGACAAGGCAGGTAGGAACACAGTTGGAAGTGGGGGCACAGACCAGGACTAACCTCTGCCTGCAACACCAGGGTTCCCGATCAGCTTGAGCTGTGCTAAGTTAAAATCCTTCAGCTAGTGCCCTCTCTGATTTAGGCACTCTTCAGATCTCAGGCAGGGAACACAGCTCCTAGGGAGACTCTGGAGGGTAAAAATTTCACAGGTTTAAGAGAGTGAACTCTGTACTAAGGGTCTCTGACACTCTGTAATCTGGAGCTCTTCAGATTTTGTGCTCCTTATAATTGTCTTCTAATTTATAAATACCCACCACATAATGAAATATGATGAGTGGTAGATACACCAGGGATAGAACTGTGGGTGCCATAAAGATGCATAAACAGCTTTGACATTTAAGTGATGGGGATTGTAACCATGCAGTTCCAATTAATAAAAAATGAGCTGTTGGGGCTTTTTTCTTTTCCGTTTCTATAGAACAGTTGCAATTGCTCAGATGCTTCTAATGCCATAATAAAAGTTTAAAGTTACATTTTAGCTTTCTTGGTACTGCAGGTAACCACAGTATTCCTACAGTGATTTTGGCGTTTTAATTGCTGATGTGAACAGAACCTTATTCAGCTGGCTGTGGCTTTTGTCAGGCAGCAGTGCTGGGAGGAAGGTGTTTGCCTGGCAGGGAGCTCCATCCAGCAAGCAGCTGGGAGGCCTTGCAATACCTGCAGTCCAGCTCCAAGCTCTGGCACCTCCAATAACTCTCTGGAGGCATCAGTTTCTCTGGGGACAGTACCAAGATCCTGATTCAGGCATGTGTGTTAGGTTAGGTGATGCACCTCTCTCTAAAACTGTTGAACATTCACATATAATTCCCAGACAAAAGCTGGAGTAAGTTTAAGCGAACTAAATTATACTGAGAATAAATTATACTTTGAAGAATTCATTTAAGGGGCAAGGAGTTCAGTCTTTCTGTGTTTTTTTGTAACATTACTCATCATTATAGCCACAACCCAGGTAAAAATGACCACCAAACTATTGATACTCAATAAGATGCATAAAGCAGGACATACACACTTATTCCATTGCTTAGTTATTAAAGATACGGGTTTTCTGGTGGGAGTGGCTCAGCTGCCTAGTCTAATGTGGGAATTGATTACCATGTATGGTAACCAAAATACATTTTAATAATAAAACCCAGTCTTCAGTTACTTGTGAGAACCACTGTCATTTAAATTTTTAATAGAAAGACCTGTCTGAACAGTTGGGTAATGTGTTGTTAGGAGTATGGTGTGCCTAGAAGCATATTTGTCTTTAGTGGACAATTTACTTGCCCAAGAGAACCCAAAATACAAATCTGATCTCAAATGTCAAGGAGCAAACAGGGTGGGAGTTAGGGCTCTTTGGTCAGTTACATGATTTCAGAAGGTTACTGTAATTTTATGCAGTGGTTTCAAGTTTTTCGCATGAACAAAATTTTTCTGAAAAAATGTAGAAGCCATACTATGAAGGGGTGCTCAGAATAAAGAAGTATTTATTGAAGGCCCTTCTTGCTGTTTTGATATTGCAGTAAAGTTAATATTGAAGAGAGAGCATAAGTTGGATGAGACGAAAGTTAGTAATGAAGTGGCATCTGAAAGGGGGAGGTAGCTGGATCTCCCAGGTCAGTCCTGTAGGAATGGCATACGTGGGCAGATTTCTCTGTGTGTTCATGCAAGATAGACGTGCTCAAGTGACTTCTTGGCTTGCAAGTGCATGGGTTACACGTCTCATAATGGGTCAGATCACTGGCTTTGGACACCCCAGCACATGTGACTTCAGGTTCTGCCATCGGTAATTTGAAAGCACAAGGTGTGCTGCACTAGAGCTGATGCCGGTGAGTGCTCAAAGATGCAGATAAAGCCCGTAACTTTAAACAAATGCTGTAGTTCCTTTGTGATGGTACAAGACACATTATGGTTCTCACTTGAACAGTGTGCCAGGAGAGGTGATCAGGTTTCACTCGTTCAGTTTATATTACCTAGGAGACAAGCAGTTTCCATTTTCAAGGCTTAAAGCAGTAACTCCCTTTCTTGGAAGTACATCGTTGATTATTAACGCCACTAGAAAGCTGAGGGCCAGCTGTAATCATTTACTGAGACTCGGGTAAGTTAGAGTTTCTTGTTATAAAATACAGTTTTACTAAATGAGAAGTGGTTTTTCTAATGTCAAGCAGCCTTGATAACAGCCTCATTAAAGAGTCCCATCAGTCAGCACAAGCCACAGATCTAATCCTCTTCTCGTTGCACTGCTGCAGTACTTTATAACTACTAAGGGCTTACAAACTGTAACATGGCCATTGACGATCACTTGGTTAAGTAGAAACCTTTTGACTGTAAATTCAATTTTTGTACGAGTTGACTAAATCATTACAACAGTAGCCTGAATGGAGCAGTAAATACTTATTAATGTTGAAGATCATTTGCTGCAGAGGGAGTTTTTGTTTTCATTGGGAGTCTATGGGAGAGATGGGTTATCTGTATCGAAGGTGATGAGAAATGCAGTAGTAGTTGTGTAAGCGAAATATAGACATCGTGACTTAAAAAATAGTTAAAAAAATGTTATTTTAGCTACTGCTGAATTTAATATTTCTTAATTACACAGCTTACCAAAGCAACAAACAAAACAGTGAACTGCATCTGCCCTCTCTCCAAACTCATTCATTTCTGCAGAGGAGACCACAGCAATTAGCAGCTGGCAAGGCATCACTCTCAGCAGCTGCTGGGTTATTAAGTGGTGTTTGTGGTTTCCCTAAATATAAACAAGACAGGATTTTGCCACCACTGGCTCTAAAGAAGAATGCCAAGTGTGCTTAAGGTTACAAAGCCTACTGAAGATGTACCTCAGAAATCATAGTTTCAGAGAAGTGAATGTTTGGCAGCTAAGCTCCAGAAGGCCAGAAAAGAAAGAGATTTGTCCCAAGCTACTGCAGAAGCCTATGCGTAAGTCAAGTGTAAAAGCCAAACCAACCAGACCCAGCCTAGTGCTGAATGACCAGCTGAGCCCTCTTCCATCTAGTCTTCTGTTTTCCTTCCTGTAGTTGGATGTCAAATACCTAGGTCAATATTTTTACATACCATATGTATATATTAAACACTATCTGTTTGTGGAATTCTACTTTTAGTATCACAGTACCCAGAGGTTTAGCTCTCAGTGTACCAAAGGGCTTATTTCTTGGTCAATGAGTTAAAGGTTAACGATAGGCCTGAAACAGTGAGAGGTTAGAATCGGTGACGTAAGGAAGATGAAAGCAAGAGATGGGACTATGAGAGACCATGGCTCTTTTCTTAGCTCTGCCTCTAATGTGCTGGATAAACCACATCACCTCTCTGGTGAACATCTTGTCCTCCACAGCATATGTTTTCTCTGTCTAGATTGTTGAAGTTTTGAGGTCTCAGTTTCTTATTGCATGTTAATGAAGTTCAATTTAAATTGTCTATAGATTACTTTTCATTGATCTGTGAGAGAAGAGCAAGCTATTGCTGGTACACTTACATCTGCCATTCAGGGCCCTCCACTTCCACTGGAAGCATCTGAAGGATGAAGTTGGTGGGAAACCTTTGGCTCAAGTCATCCTGAGAAGACCACTTGCAGCAGTCATGGCAGAAGTGAACAACTTGGTCAGAACTTGGGAGGGCTGTTTGCACATGGGTTGTCAAGCCTTACCTGACTTGTTTCTGAAGAGCCTGAAAAAGCAATGAGTATCAATACTATATTACTGCTACAGCTTTACTTATTTTGTGATGAGTTGTCTGAACAAGGCAAGGATAATTTTTATGACCTCTCTGTTTTCTCATGTTGGCTCTTTCATAAGGACCTGGAAATCACCTCATATTGGCACTCTCACTGTTGAGCAAGACACAAAGACACTGAAAGGTTAGTGACTTGTAGCAATAGTTTTTCAGCTCCTGTCACAGATGTGCAACAGTTTGAATGGCTGGTGCACACAGAGCTTGGTAGTGTGACTTTGAATGGAGTTATGGTGTACCCTGGGTGTTTGCAGGAGGTTTTCTGCTCCCTCTTCTTCTGTAGCAGAGCACTGGTATAGATGCACCATGATGGGGTGGGGAACTAGTGGAGCTTCCATCAATTTAAGAGCAGTTCAGAGCACTGAACTCTCAGGAGCTGTATATACACAATGGAGCCTTCTTAGGGTCAGACAATGAAGCAAATTGGTGTTTCTCAGCCTGTGGACCTTACACTTTTGATAGTCAGTAAGGAAGCAGTGGGTAGTCCATGAAACAAGCAAAAAGACTCAACAACCATAAAATGGATGAGTGCTTTCTGATGTCAGCAAAGAAAATAAGGGGAAAACGCAGTTACTAAATGAACATCTGAAGTTAACATTCATTATTTCTTTGGTCATTTATGAAAACCATTGTGCCAACATAATTTTTTTTCTTCTCCTCACAACACTGCGATGTTACTTCATGATTAAAACCAAAGTGCTGCAATGTTTTGATTAAATTGTAATAAAAAAGGAGACAATGAACTCCCAAGATTGTTAGCAGCTCTGCTTTTTTATGATCCTATGTCCTACTCTGTGATTTTCTACTTCTGCTCTCTGTAATTTTTGCCACTATTTAATATGGTTCTTTTTCTTCTGACCCCCCACACCCCAAAAAAGGTAAGTTGTAGGTGCAGCAGAATACTCTCATTAGCAATGTTTATATCAGAAAAAAAAAAACAACTGGTTTTCCATCTCTCAGCCTGTGAAGGTAATTCAGCTTGCTTGTACAGAATTCATATATCCACCATTCCCAGGCTTGTATTCTTCCTGTTACTCCTCACTGTTCCATCTCCATTTTCCCTAATACTGCACCTTCTTCCTGTAATTTGTCTGCTCACCAAGCTCTGAGAGCTGCCTGCCCTCTCTGTGCCCCTAAAAGTTTGGATGCTTTCCCCACTTCCTCTCTACTTAGATTGTTCTTGCATTTTCTTTTCTTTTTTTTTTTTTTCTCCCCATTTTCCTCTACACAAAGATGCCATTTCTGCTTTTAAAGTAATTAAATTGGCAGAGCTGATTGAAATCTAGGTGAACTAATTCTCTGAGCACTAAGCTTTTCAATGAATGCATTACTGAATGCACATTAGCCACCCTTCCGTAGCCTTCCCCGAATGACAAAAATGATTATTTGATTAATATATTCAACACCAATAGCATCATTCAAACACTTTACTCAATATATTACATTCAGCACACTCAGAAGTTAATGGTGCATTCAGGTTGCTCTGTTTGCTCAGCAGAGGCCGTGTGCAGCCTTAAATGGGTAAACCATGTCACTTGTCTATCTGAGGGGAACAGGAGGTGTGGAGGCTCTTCTGGTCATTTGTGGGAGCAGGACAATGTGTGTGTGTCGGGGTGTGTGTGTGAGTCACATCTAGGAAATAAATGATGTATGTGAGGAGGAAGAGAGATTATCTGCTCCATTTCCTGGCTGGTAGTAGAAGCCCTGGTACTTGTTTTTTTGCGAGTACAGCAAATCAATACCTCTCTAATCTTCAGCTTTTATCCAAGTTGGGGTGAGTATATATGTATGGAGAAGGGTGTTGAACAGAAGAAAAAAAATCCCATAGTCTTCGGCACAGGGGTTAGCAGTGCCAGCGCCACTGTCTTGCTGTTTGCAGTCTGAAAATCTCTCTTCAAATCTCCCTTTGGCTACAAGGATTGGGGGTCACATTTTTTCCTCTCTTGTTCTCATGTCAGAAAATAATTTTGCTAAAGCACGATGCCCTGACACCGCTCTTGGCATCTACTTCCACATGCAATGCCATGTGTAGAACTGTTTCAAAGCCTCATAGTGCTGTCACCTGTTTTTTTCTGGTGCCCAGGTATGTGCTTAGTTGAAGAGAACTCTTTTTTTTTTTTTCTGAATCCTCACCTTGCTCTGAATTTCATAGAGCCTATATAATGTCTTTGTCTCGTGAAGTCAATTCACTCTTGCTCACTTGTTAGATGACTCCTTATCTCTGAAATCCATTTTGTCTGTTCCAGAAGTTCTTTGCAATGCTTCTATAAATTAAATGTATTTTCAAAAGATACAAAAGCATCAGTTAATATCCACAATCTTCTACAGGAACAGGAGAGTATAAAGGAGACATAAGTTTTTAAAGGCACATTTGTAGCTCCTTTGAACAGAGGAGCTGTTCTGGTTACAATCCAAACAATACCGCAAAACAGGCTCTATGGCCTTTAGGCTTGCAGCTGAAGATTGTCCTATACAGCCCTTTGTCAACATCAAGAGAAGGCTGCAAGTGGGAAAATATAGCCAAAGCTCTGCAGACTTCTGGCTGCAGAAGCACCACTGGCCACAAGACCTGCTCTGCAGTCCTTTAATAAATTTCAGCTTCTCACCACCAGAGCACATAGACTAGGAACCATCTTTAGTTCTGTGAAATCCCTGCCACCTCACTGCCAGAATGTGTTGCTGTCTTTCAAAATAGCTTTGCAGGAATTTCATCTATCTGCTGGAAATTAGTCAAATCCTTAATCCCCATTTTCTTTAGGTGTGACTTTCTTTTCCCCTTCGCATCTTTCTACTGGGATTGGCAAAAGAAGGTATTAAAATTCTTGTTTCCTAATCCCTCCTGTTGCTCAGGTAAGGAAATAGCAGCTCCGCTTTGGGAAAAAGAGACCTCAAAATTTCTGTCTCTATTTAGGTATCTCCACAGATTGATTTCCACCAGTGTTGGTTTCCTCTGATTTCTGTGCTCTACTGGTGACTCAGCATATCTTTCATTTCTGTTCAGCTGAAGGCTTAGAACTAGTGAAATTCCAATCATGGATTTATAGGTGACATACAACCACAGACAAAAAGAAAATAATTTGCATTGTGGTAGCCAACTTATGGGACAGATGGCTCCTATACATAAATTTGAAAGTGAAATCTGATTTGACTGGGATTAGTATTTGCACAACTGAGAGGACTAAGTTGAGTGTACCTCTGTGTGAGCCTGAACTAGCCAGAGAAAGTTCTACCTGATGCTCAAGAGACCCTGGGAAAGAACAGGACCATTGACTTGCAGAAGACACTTTAACAAACCAATTAGACTTCAGCCTCTTTGACAAAATCTATTTTAACAGCAAATATTTGTATAATAGCCTCGGAAGGTACAAATTATCAGAAGTAAATGCAGTTTGTTGTTGTTTTCCTTTTTAAATGCTTTATAATTTTAAATTGCTTCAGCTACTCATTATATTTTACTTTGCATAAACATCTCCTTTCTCTTCACCCAAGAAGAGGCATCTCTCTGATCTTGTGTTTCTTTGATACAGCATTTCCTTCTTTCCTCAAGAAGAAAAATGAGCTGGGGATTCCTACGTGATCTGCTGAGTGGAGTGAATAAATATTCAACAGGAATTGGAAGAATTTGGGTAGCAGTAGTGTTCATATTCCGCTTACTGGTTTATATTGCGGCTGCAGAAAACATCTGGAAGTATGAACGTGATGAATTTGAGTGCAATATCAAGCAGCCTGGTTGCGAAAATGTCTGCTTTGACCACTTTTTCCCCGTCTCCCACATCAGACTTTGGGCTTTGCAATTAATCATGGTCTCCACCCCTTCACTCTTGGTTGTTTTTCATGTTGCTTACAGAGAGAAACACCACAACCAGAAACTTTATAAAAGTCCAGGAAAGATAGATGGCGGATTGCTGTGCACTTACCTTATCAGCCTTATTTTAAAAACAGGATTTGAAATAGTTTTTCTTGTTCTGTTTCATAAATTGTACAATGGATTCAAAGTACCACACCTTGTGAAATGTGACATGAGACCATGTCCCAGTACTGTAGACTGCTATATTTCCAAACCCACTGAGAAGAGGATTTTCCTTTATTTTCTGGTAGCAACTTCATGCCTGTGCATTGTATTAAATCTAAGTGAACTAAGTTACCTCATTTTCAAATACTCCATAAAATGTTATCTGAAGGGATACACCAAGAAACGGCAAAGCTCAAAAAGTGATTGCCACACTTTGGAAATCATCACTCACAACAGAACAGCAGCTGCAGGATGGTTCCACAACAGTTCCCCATCTTTGGCTCTGAATATGCAAGATGAGTGTGAAAAAAGTTCTCCAGTGACTTGAGAGAAGACTAAAGACCACGAGCCTATGAGGGTATTTCTCATCAGAACGCATCCTGTAGGAAAAGGCAGCATAGACCAGAGTACAGAGTTAGCTCCTGGTCACTGGCACCAAGCAGCTCCTGAGTCTTTAAGGGTTTTCTTGTGTGGCATTTAAGGGAAAAGATCATTTCCAATTCCCTAGATTTCTGCTAGTAGAGAAATGCAGACTGCATAGTATGTCAAAATAGTAGCCAGTAGACTCAGTATTCAGTAGCCTGGAATTTTGCCCTTTTAGTAAGGCTGAAAATACTGCTTACTCCTTTAGTAGCTTTTTCTGCTGTAGAAGAATGTGTGAAATCTAAAAAAAATTAATATCCTCCAGTAGAAACAAAATAAAAAATAATCAGCTATTCCCTCCCCTCAAATTTCAGAATCTCTCAAACATGACACAGTTCTGCTCCTTGTTATGTGTGTTGCTTGGGCTAACAGGGACAGAAATTAGCTAAGACGCATCTTCAGTTGAACCTAGGCCTCTGAGACAATTATAAGTAGTGTCTAAAAAGACTTCTTTCAGGGTAGTGTTCTCTTTCCATTGCTGGGATGAAAGACCTTTGGACAGACATTGAGACTGAGTCTGATTAGAATACACCTTCTGAAGGAAAACACCACCTCTAATAAGTAGATCTGCATGAATGTTGAACTGATTTTATTGTTCATGACAGAATAAAGATGATGTAGCAGTAGCGAAAGCACTGCTCCCCCCCCTAACACTCCCCACCTTTGGTTAGAAAGCATTACTTTTATGACTACTGGGACAGCAGTTAAAGAATGAACTTTAAGAACTAAGGAATGTTTTTGAGGAATTTTGATTGTGATTTTCAAGTTTCCCCCCACCCCACCCCCCACCAAAAAAAAAAAAGAAAGGAGAAACCTGCTTTTCTAAAAGGTGAAAATACATTTGCCTCTGCTCTTAACAGCTACAGCCATCCCTCAGATACTAGCTTGCCAGCTGGTGGCCAGTTAAAGTTTTACATCTCAAGTGATACTGGATCAGTGTTTATATCAAGACAATGCGCTTTACACGATTCACAACATTTTCTGTTAGATCTGTTACGTACACAGAACAGAGCACATGACAGAAATAGTTAGAAACTCTTTTGCAGCTACTGGACAAAACCCACCCAGGAGTGCATGAAGCAAAACGATTGCTCATCATAACTGTAATTATGAGAGACACACTATTTGGGTGACTAAGAACAAACCCTCAGATTACCTTGGCCCTTTTGTACCCCAATGAATCATATTCTAAGATCAGGGCAACACTATCAAAATAAAAAATGTTTCCAAAATGAATTATCAAGGACAGATCTTAAGACAGCACATTAATGAGACAGTATTTATTCATTTCTTTTTAAAGCAAGGTTTATTTGAGAGAAAATGAAGAGAAACAAACACAGTTTAGCCAGTACAGATTTCTGAATAAGTTGTGCTCTCGCTAATAAAAAAGTATGTTAAGTCAGGGCTTGAAGGGGTTTAGAGCATCCCCTAAAGCTCTGTGGCTGGTCAGAGCTTCCCGCTTAGACCAAAAATCTTCCTGTGAAATAAGAACTGTAATTCTTTGGAATGTATATTCAAGGTTTTATTTCCATCTTCAACAGTCATGAAATGATAAATAAATTCCAAAATCAACAGGTTTCAAGTCTTGGAGGATACTTCAGTTTTGACAAAGCCAGTACCTTACATGAGAAATACTCTGAAATAATATTATGGACCAACTCCATGTAACCCTCACCTCACTTGTAGCAAACCACCAAGTGGCGCTTAGATCATGTGCTGCAAATTCAGTGTTTCACAGAGCCACTAATGCCAGGAGCATCACGAAGGGTAGCTCCGTCAGATTTTACTTAACCTGAGAGAACAGAAACAAATTCATCTACTTTTTGAACCCTTGCTCTTGGTCAGAATTTGGTATTCACTGGCTCCTTCCTTTCCACAGCCCTTTCCCTCCCTGCCTTTTATACTCCAGTTTCACTCATCCATCCACCCCTCAAGTCACTTGCTCTTACATTTTTGGTTTAAATGAGTTTGTAGGCTTGGTCTCTAACCTAAAGGTTTAAGGGCTTTTTTTTTATATATATATATATATATATATATATTCAGCTTCCAAGCCACTCAAAGAGACAAAACTTTTTAAAATTTAAGAGCTAAGTGATTTTTTTTTTTCCTCTTTAAAGTGTGAAAGCAGAGTCTCCTCAAGCACACAGCAATTGGTAGGAAGCTGATCCGAGCCTATGCTGCAGTGGAGAAACAACGTGATCACTGCATGGACATTCATACAAAAATATTTACCTCAGCCATATTTCAAATCATATCTGCAAACATTAATAGATACAAATCTTACATAGATCTCATTTGTCTTTAAAACCCAGGTAATCTCCTTTTCTTGCGACATGAGGTTTGAAAAAAAACAGTCACGGTAAAAAGCAGGGCATGAGCAGGAGCTGCTGATCCAACTCCTGCTTCAGTGAGCTCCTCTAACCCTGGTGGTCTAAACCTCAGGGTAGTGTGCCCATGTAGGTGGGAGCCCCAACCAATTCTTTGGCACAGAAACTAATTGTAAGAATAAAGACAACTATTTTTCCTCACCTGAGCCAATGACTTATCAGTGTAACAAGCATTGCTCCCTCACTGTCCAACAGCCTCAGACAGGACATACCAGAACACTCTAGGACAAACAGTTCCCCCATCCTGCTGACAACCACCCCAAAGCATGAGAACAAACCCCCTACTCTTACTTATACAGAATTAAGAGCTCAGGCAATGCAAGATTTCTTCACATAGTTAACCACAGGAGGCTGACTGTTTAAAGATGTCTTTCAGTCACAAAACTGTCTGCACTCTGCATCCAGACTCCTTGGATTGGTTGCTTCCCCATCAGCAACTACTGCTTTAGCCAGCACATTCCTTAGGGCCACAAGGTTTAAAAGAAAGTGTTTTTGCTTAAATGCACCACAGCTCATAGGCATCATGTCTGAAAGTCAGAGACACAGAAGAGGATGAAAGAGAAGACAGAGAGGGACCAGACAGCAGGGAAAGAGCCAGCAGCACTCCCAGGTGTCAGGGCACCTGACAGGCTGAGGTGGTGCAGGTAGCGCTGGGCTCAGCCACACTGGAGCCCCATCTCACCTGGCAGCCCCAGGGACAGGGGTGTGGCTCTAGTCTCTGGAGGGGCTATCAGTTCCAGCATGCTGCCCCAGTGACAGCAGGAGGTTTGATATATCACTCAAAGTGAAAATATCTAAATGCAAATACCAAATATACTTTTCTCAGGAACTTCTGTAGGTGGCTGTACCAAACCCCAAGTGCCCTCTCCACTCCACAACATCTTAAATCAGCCCCTGCCTTTCCTTGGTCCCCTTCTTTAAAATACTGTTTGTTTTTTTTTTAATAAAATTCTAGCATACCTGTTGGACAGGTTGTTAGCACCTACCTAAAAGGGAGGGCACTGATAACACTGGTACAACACTCCCTTCAGTTGGATTGAGATAAGAATTGGACAATATTAAAGATTTAATTCAGATCCAAGGTTTTTTTTTTTTTAATTTATTTTAAATATCATTCTAGTATTGCACTGTGTAGCCGAATAGTTGCACGCTATTCTCAGTCTAAAAACCACAAATGATGCAGTATCTATCATCAGGAATGTCAATGCTGAAACTGCTTAATTTATATGACATTAAATTCTTCTAAAAATTAACAGTTCTTAGGTCTGTTGACAGCAATTGAAGCAGTACATCTGAAAACAAGAGACTTCAGGCAAGCTTTGTGGATGAGGATCCACAAAGATTCTCCACCCTTTTCTCCCCTGCAGAAGGATCTACAATCACCACAGCTGGCATCCAACAGCAACTGCATCCAGGGAGACCACCTGGCCTCCAGCAGGTAGAATGCAGCATCATGTGCTTACAACAATTATAATTGTCTCTCCTAGAGTTAAACACAAGGATTTGCTTTGGGTTTATCCTTCTTAGACTGCACCTTTGATTTACTAACTTGCCAGAATGATCTGTCCAGTCACTTGGGAGGGACTGAAAGTGAGAGGAGCAAATGGGCTCTACTCAAATGGAAGCAGGGACTCTCTGAGAAGCTACGTGGTTTAGAACCAGAGAGCAAACCAAGGGCTATGTGCAAGTTGAAACGCTACTGCCTTTCCACTTTTCTACACACAATCCTCACTCTCACAACAAGTCACTTCATTTGTTTGCAGGACTGTGCCCTCTGCATTGATATTCAAGTAAACTGTCAAAGATTCCAGGTGAATAGCTTAAGAGCAATCAAGTGTAGCATTTAATGCAAAGCTTTACATGGCAAGACAAGTTTATAGAAAAAAAAAACCAAACAGAAAACACCATCAAGCCAATCTCTCCCAAGATAAAGACTATTTTATCTTATTTAAGGTAGGTCACATCCAGTAATAAGAGTAATCCAAGAAAACTTTTTGGTACCACACAATCCAGCCGGTTTGTCCCATCCGAGTTACACACAGCCACATGTGAAAACCAACACTGACAATTCCTGGGTACTGACAGCTCCCACCAACACAATCACTCTTTTGGTTACTCAACAAACTAGATACCTGTCATTTCGGTTAGCAGCATACAGAGAAATTGCTCCAATCCCGGGCACTGCAAGCGGCACCTCTTCCGAGGCTCATTCCAGTGTGGAAAAGAGAGAGGTGGCGTCAGAGTGCTGCCAGGTACAGTCAGCAAGAGGCAGAAGAGCACGGAGGGAGCCTATGCCATCAACAGAGCACAACCACCGAGTTTAGCTGTAAGATCACAATCTCACTTCCCTTTCAGAAAGTGCCTTGTTTATTCAATTTTTAATGGTATGGCATAAGGACTCATGTATTTTATAGATAGATACCAAATTGGTATTATCAAAATAAACCATCTGTTTTATAAACCCACTATTTACAAAAACGGTTTCTGAAGTTTTTTTGTTTTGCCTTTTTTTTTTAACAAAAATTAAACTATACACCAATCTAAGTTACAGAAACAAAAATAACCTTTATAAGATCACATGTATAAAACAAGAAATGAAATGTGATTTTATTTAAGGCAATACTGGGCTACTTCACAAATCACCACCTCAAATATATACACTGCTCCACACTACTAATTTTCTATCACATTCACAACGGATTCTTTAATACCAAATATTGTTTTAAATCTCCAATGTAGCAAACTATTTTTATTCACATTTCCATTTTTATTATGGAATCATAAATGCTTTGTATCCAATTAAAAGCAATGAAAAATGTAGCTATAAGAAAACTATTATATTTACGAGTTAACTACATATGAATATCATCCATTGATACTGGATGTTAAAATTTACAAAAATGAGCGCGTGTCAATACGTTTAACCTATGAAATGTGATCCTATCCAGCTCCTCTCCTGTAAATAAATGCTTTATGCAAAATAAACTGTATATGGCAGACTTAGCTAGTTTTAGTTCAAAAGTTCTTAATTTAAAATGACTAAAGGACAGTTTTAAAAACTTGCTTACTTAGTTACAAATTAAAATTCCGAATATAAATGTGTCATTTAATAGTTTAGACTTACAGACTGCTGGTGGCAGCAAATGATTTACAATAATAAATATATACAAAAAAAAAAAATGTATCTACAAATAAAAGAGTACTGTTATACATGAGCAGTGACCTGGTGGAAGATACCAATCACAGACAACTCACAAAGATTTAGTTCATGGAAAGGACAGTCTGATAGAAAGTTGAGGTTTCGATCAAGTATTTACAAAACTGAATCAATTACTCTGTTCAAGTCCCATAGGGATAAAAAACAAATAAGACATTTACATGACTCATGTCATGTTTTTTGCTAGATTAAATCACTTCAAAATAAAAGAGCTCCACAGTTACTAGCATGCTTGATGGCTTCCTAGTCAAAATAAATTTCATTAAAGGTTAAACACATTAGGTTTTCAGTATTTTGACTGCCCTTCCTCGGTACTCATAACAACTACTTTTGCAGCTGTAACCTCTGGATTATCCTCCCACCGTCCTTCGAACTTTCTCAAACCGACAACAGGTTTCATTTCCTGAAGTTGCTTCAACACACGCTCAGAGCAGCCTTTAAAAGTCTTGTCTAAAACTATCTTTACAACATCACCACACGGAAGCTGTGATGGGTTGGCAAACGGAACAAGGGTTTCAGTTTCAGAACATGACCAAGTGACGCTATTAGTTGTTACGGAGGTCTTCTCGTTGGATTTTCGAGAGTTCAAATGGGATCCTTTTTTGGTTCCACTGCTATGGTAGTCTCTTTCGGTGCTTTTCTTTTGCTTCACAGCAGACTCTTCAAGGAACTTGAGGAACGACACTTCAAACCCCATTGGCTTAAATGAGCTCCAGTCAAAAGCTGCAGGTTGCTCTTCGGCCGTTTGAATGGCAACAGCAGTCTCTTCCTCCCTGTGCATGGTACTCACATCAACAGGCAGTACTTCCTCAGTTTTTTCGACTCTCCTCCTCTTATTCTGAGATACATTTTTTTCTTTGTTTGCTCTTTTTAAATTGTTTGATTTTTGCTTTTCTGCAGAGCTGGTGCTGGTCTCCTGCAAGTCACTGTTTACACTGGAAGAGATTTTTGCTTGATTTTCAGCATTTGAACAATCCTCATTAATCAGTTTAGTAATGAACAGTTCTGTCAGTTCATCTACTTCATCCTTCTCACCTTTTTCAGTTTCCTTTTGCGGTAATGTAGATGTGCTTGAATCATTATTGCTCACTATCAAACTAGGTTCAGGCTCTTTCACATCACTTTTTTTATCAGTCTCCTCCTGCTCACAAGAGGTCTCCTTTACTTGTGAGACAGAGTGCGTTTTCGATACAATAAGAAGATTTCTGTGTTGGGAAGTAAATGCTTTGGACAGCTTGTGACATTTATAATGCCTTATTATGTTGCTTTCACTTGTAACTACAGATGAACATCCCTTTATCATACATGGATACTGAGTTATGAACCTGCTCGTGCATTCCGACAAGGCATCATTTCTAGCCTTTATTAAATACACGTGCTTGCCACGTTTCAGTGAATAAGCCTTATTTTCTTGAACTTGCATTGCTTTTGAATTTTTGTCTTCCAAGTTGACATTTTTCTTTCGTTTTGTTTTCGCTGACAGCCTGTTACCTTCTTTTCCCGATCTGTTTTTCAGTCCCCTCTGTTTGGGCTTCAGGGGTTTCTCCTGATTTGCTTTACTTGAAATGTTTTCCTGACCTGGTGTCAGTCTCCTGGGTCTTATTAGATGATCTTTATGCTTGTCATTATGTTTGTTAAAAATATGCCTCAAAAGGTTAGACCTAGTAGCATAAATACGGTCACAGCCTTCACAGTCACACTTGAATACACCATCATCTTCTACTTTGTTTGGCTTTATCTTAACGCTGTGATCTGCCTCAAGATGCACAATGTAGTTAAGATAAGCTGTAAACGAAGACTTACATTGAGACTGATCACAGAAAAATCTTCCTACCTCTGGAGCTGATTTCATGTTTCCAATTTGCTCTGGGGTCATATCATGAAGCTTCACATAATGTTGTATCAAACTGGTAACTTCCTGGAATATGCGAGAGCAGTCACTCACCTCACATCTGAATTCTCTAACGGTGGGTTTGGTTTCTACCTCATCACGTTCCTCTTTGCCTAGCTCGTTTTCCTCCTCTACTTCAGCAGAGTAGGCAGGGAGGTCTGATTTGTGCACAGCTTGGTAATGGAGGATTAGGTTTTGTTGTATTGTAAAAGCTGCAAAGCAGCCCTGATGGACACACCGGTACGGTCTGTACGGGCTGTATCTAGTGGGAAACTCCAGAGATTTTGTTACAGGCTTCCTGCGTTTTCTATCCTCTTTTTCCTTCCTGTATCTCCTAACCTTGCGTACCTTGGGTTGTGCCTGTGTACTACCAAAAGAGACCGCATGATGCTGCTCTGGTGGAACAGAAACCACTTGGGGAGGTTTTTCCAGTCTTTCCGGAATATTATTTTCAGGTAAAAGCTTTTCCAAGACTTTTACAGGCTCTACAACTTCATTTATCTGAGCTTCTTTCATCAGTGGAGCTGTAGTTTTGTTCTCTATTATTAGTGTCTGCACAGTTTTTATTTCAACAGGTTGTGGGGCCGTGTTTACAGTTTCATTTTGAGATCTTCTGCCATAAGGCCTTTTAATTTTTAATTTTACCATCTCCTCTGTCGTAAAATGATGTACAAGTTGACAGTGTGCTCGGAGATTAGAGTTTCTTGTGAATGTTTTTGGACAAGTAGGTACAACACATTTGAATGGGGCATACTTTAGTTGATGCTTCTTAATTTCTAGTATCATTTCTGCAGTGTACTGATGAACCTTGCCATAGTGTTTAAATAATGCATCTTTTGTCATAGCACTGTAACTGCAGCCTGGATCCTGACATACAAATGGCTTATTAACTTTATCACTAAACTGAATGTTACTTGACTCTGAAGGTATCTGGATGAGGGGTTTATTTTCAGCTGATATGACAGGAACTGCTGGTGCTAGCATATCTGCTGGAGGACACTGGGAAACAGTCTCAGAGACCTGAATGGGTGAATCATCTTCTATCTTCAGTTTTTGCAAGCCCTCCAAAATTTCCCATATTTGATTATCATCCTTCTGAGATGTCTCAGATTGATCAGAACTATTCTTTGCAGCAGTGACTTTCCCCACGTGCACAGCAAATTGTGTGGAAGTGGGTAGTTTTACACCGTATGCAGAACTTCCAGAGGAAACCTGTGCATTATTTACTTGTGAGGTCTGTCCTGAAGCAGCGATGCTATCCTGAATTTCAGTTTTCACCTCAAGTATCTGCGAATTCATAGCAGTTTTAATTATTTCCAGGGTTTTTTCAAAGTTCTGCATAACATTGTCTTCTGAAATCTGTTCCTCTGAATTTGCTTGCACGCAAGAATTTACAGGCATCATTTGGGAATCCCCATTTTCAGTTTTTACTGTTAAAGGGGGTAGCGTTGTATGAGCCTCGAGATTTGTTTTGAAGTTCTCTTTGATACTGGCCATGAATAACTGATTGTCAACATTATTGAGTTTCTGAGTGAGATTTTCCACCATAACTTGAGAGCTGCAATTTGCCAGCAAGTTGGACTGAAAGCTTTCTCCCTGTATTTGCATGTTTCCTTCAGTGCTTTTTGTTACGAGTCCTACCAATGGCGTATTATCTACTGCTACTTTCTGTGATGTGTTGGGCGCAAGCAAGGGTGTAGTTGCTTTTCTCTTCCTCTTTGAAGCACTGGTTCCCTTCTTATTCAAGTTGCTTGATCCTGAATTCTTGGGACTGCTTATAACTGAGACTCGTGAACTATTCCCCGCAAAGTTTTGTGCTGCTGCAACGGGATTAGAAAATGAGCTAGGACACAACCCATTTTCAACAGTCTTCAGCATTAAGTCCTCTGTTGCAAAACCAGGCAAACTCTTGCATTCAGGAGGAATTTTGGTGTTGAGGGTCCTGTTTTGGTCTGTTAGCAGGGTGCTGGGGTTACAGACAGTCTGCAGCAGAGGGGCCGCAGTTGAGTTGGGGAGTGTAGCTGCATTCATCTGAGTCGTACCAGTGACGCAACTTGTAGTAACTACGTGCGGAAGTACTTCTGTGTTATCAAAAGTACTCGGGATGCCTGCAGTTTCCAAGGCTTGTTTTATAATTTGATTTCCTTCCTCATTCCCACCAGTATTAAAGTTAGTCACACCGGTCCGTGGAAACATAGTCTGCAGTAAGGCTGTGGAACGATTTTCAGCTGCAAGTAACTGGAGGAACGATGGATCTTTAAAACACGTCTCTGGATTGAAGGCAGACTCCTGGGGCTGTGGCAAGTTTAATGAATTTGAGGAAAGAATCATACTAGCAAGCAAAGACTGTCCATTAGCCTGCAGAGCTTCCGCAGAAATTTCCGAACCTTCAAGAGGCTTACAGTAAGACCTCTTAGATAAGTGACCACCAAGTGATCTAGGATTTGTGAAAACTCTGAAACACCTGCTACAGATAAATTTGCCATCCCTAATTATTGCTGGCCACTTTGCCCGCTTGTTATGCTTTGGCTTCCTTTCTTTCCCATTTGGGCCCCGGCCACGATCTTTTTGCATCTTTTCTGAAGCCAGGTGTTGAGAACTAGTTTCATTGAAATTATTTTCATTACTTAATCGTGAGGGAAATATTTGGTCAATAGTCTCCTCTTTTGGGAAAGCAGAACTAGTGTTTCCTTCTAGTTGTGATGAGAAGTTACTTGTGTTATTTTCCAGTTGTGAGAAGACTGAATTTGGAGGATTCTCTGCTGACGAAGGAAAGAGAGACATTGGACCGTTTTCTGCAGGCAGAGGAAGAAAAGGATCTGAATTGCCGTCAATATTCAGAGGCATAACTGTTTTCGCCAGGTCGTCCAACTGCGAAGGTAAGGCTGCACCAGACATATTTTCCATTTGTGAACATAAAACACTCTCAGGCTCACTTTTAATACGAGTAGACAAACTTGGATTTATGACACTTTCCACTATAGGCAACATAGGATTGGCCAAATTTTCTAGGTGGGTTGGGAAAAGTGTACTTGAGACATGTTGTACTTGACTGGAACAGGTGGGATTCAAATTAGGTTTGTTCTGTGCAGTAAAAGCAGCACCATTGGGACTGCCCACTTGTGACAGCGTAAGATACACAATTTTCCCATCATTCGGCACATTTTGCAGATTGCTGGATTTCCGTGGTTTCTTATTTTTACGCTGCATTTTAAAAGCAGCATATTGGTCAGGGTGCGCTGCCTTCATATGTTTGCCAATGCTCTGTGACGAGTTGTACGTTCGAGTACACCCCTCAACTTGACAATTAAATTTCTGAATTGGGGCTGCTGGTGATACGGCTGGAACCAAAGAGCTATTTATGTTAGCCTGTGATGGGATAAATGTAATACTTTCTAAAGTTTTTAAAGGTAGGTTATACAGATTAGCTGCAGCCTTAATACTGTCTTCAATTTCAAGTTTGGAAATGGGTACACTGTTTCGATATCCTGCCTGAGTCTGCATGCTGAATGGATTTACAGTGTTCACTTGTCTTTCTAAGCTTTTTGATTCAAGGGCTTCTGGTTTCAGTGTGTCTGAGGTCACAGAAATATTCTGGATATTTTGAGTCTGACTGAGACAGTCTTCTTCCTTTCTCTCTTGAAAAACTGGAAGACAGGAGTTAACTGATGGACACAACTGCTGGGCTCCAGGTTTACTGGTATCTACTTTACTGGAAGTGGCAGCCAATTTACCTCTTTTTACAAAGTTATCTCGGATCTTCTGATTAACAGCAGACACCTTAATGCCGCTTGCTGGAATTGTCACTTCTGTCTTCACTGAACCCGCAGGAGACTGCTCTGAACCAGCGTTAGGCAAGGAATCACTCTGTTGCAGTACACTCACTGATGCATTTACACTTTCAATTCCTACTGATTCTGCTTTGATTTGATTCCAGACAGCACTTTCTCCTTCAGTAAAGCTACTCTGGTTGTCAGCTGAAGGACATGTCAGTTCTTCTTTAACAGCAACTCCATCAGTATTTTCATTAGCTTTAGGAGGTTGACTAAGATCAGGCTGATTAGTCTGGCTTTCAGGCTGTTCCACTTTTTCAGGCTGCTGGTTATGTTCCTCAATGTGCTTTTCCAGTTCGTTCTGAGAACGGTACACCTTTCCACAGCCCGTGACCTTGCAAGTGTAGGTATTATAGTGTTGTGCTTCATGATCATAGAGTAAATAAGCTTCAGAAAACACTCTGCCACATTTAGGAAACATACACTTTGCTCTGAAGACTTGATGCTCTTTCCTATGTGTCAGCAGCTCAGCATAACTATTAAAACCAGCCTTACATTTCATCTGTATGCAGATATAAGGCTTGCTGCCACAGTGCATTTGTAAATGATCGTTCAGGTGTGTAACACTTACAAAATGTCGTCTACAGTACTGGCAAATCACTTTTTTGCTTTGCATTTCAAGAAAACGTTTAGCTTCTTCATTATCTTTATGTCCCTTTGCATGTGCTATTAGATTTTTAAAATATTTAAAGCCTTTTTTACAAAATGTTACAGGGCAGGTGAATTCATTGATAGGGAGTGGCTTTTGAACTGGCACTATCTCTGGTATGTAAGGTTTATCTTTGTCATCATTTTCATCATCTGAGCCGTCATTATCATTAAACACAATAAAGTCTGTTGAATAGAGACTGTTCTTCTTGATAGGTCGCTGCTCCTGTTTGGATACGGAATCAGTTTTCTGGTTCTCATTGACAGTTGCTATTTTAGGAGGTCTTCCCAGTCTTCTCAGTGGTTTCATAGCAGCTAATCTCTCTTTGCTGGATTTTTTAACATGCAAAGTTACATGGGGAACAAAGTTTTCTTTAGAATTAAAATTTTGGGCACAAATAGGGCAACTGTAAATTCCATCTTTATAATGTTTTTGTGCATGCCTAACTATTCTATGACCTAGGAATTCTTTGTCGCATAACACGCAATACTGCATATAAGCCTGCCAGTTCCTAAATCTAGCTGATATGAAACCCCTCTCTCTGAGCTTTTTAATTTCTCTCTTTTTCTGCTTTTCATCATTGATACCCTTAAGAAGGCTTGTAGCTTCATCAAAAGTACCAGAAAGCCCATTCACAGAAGCTTCTTTAGTATCTGCTTGGCAATCCTCAACCTTCTCATAAACTTCACTATCGTTTAGTTCATCTATTGACGACACAATGGATGCCTCCTCTCCCATAAGTGCCAGACACTGACGCTTGAGAGTTTTCCAGTCCCAGAATTCTGGATCAAAAGGCCACTGAGTTTTCAGTACAAGCAAGAGCTCACAGCGCAAAGAATTTGGTATGGGAAGATTCTCTTCATCATACTTCTGGTCAGGCTGATTATACAGCATCTCAACAGCATAATACGCATCCACAGTAGGTTCAAGAAGAAATTCACTCAGCTGACAAGCACGTTTAACCTCCAAATCATCTGGAAGCAAGCAGGAGATAGTCTTGCAAATAGATATCTTGACATCTGTATTTTCACTGGATTCCAAGCGTAACGCTTTCACACACAGTTCAATGCAGGTTGCAAGTCCAGCAGAATCAATCTGTAAAGCAAGACTAATTTTAGTTAAGTCAGCTTACCACAGCCCTCTCTCTACTTCTAAATAAAAGATACCATTATTCAACCCTATGTCTCAGACAAAAATGCACCTGGAGTTTATAATAATACTTTTTTACCTTGAGATACACAGTGGTTTGTCTTTAGATGCTATTCATTAAGTTTCACAACTTGTCTTCATGCAACTTAAAAAAATGCGAGTTTCCATATCACTAAAACACAGACTAATTTTATGTTCTGTCTAGTTTGAGGACTTCAGGACTGTATGTTAAATGTGTTCATTTTATATTAGAGCAATATGGAGCCTTTTTGATGAAATAAAGCCTGTCAGTTGTGTCAGTTATTTAAGATGAGCTGCTATGGAACATTAACTTAATGCTGGGTAGAATTCAAATGGTAAAAAGCACTACAGCTAAAGCAAGAGAAGCACGTGATCTTCAAAAAGATCTGCAATTTGGAAATCAAATTAAGGTGTAAAGGTTTATTTTTACTTTTAAAGATTATACCACTTCAAAGTCAAGCTAACACATGGCTTCATTCCAACTGAAAGTAATCCATATAGTTAAATGTTCCATCATTGAAATGTTCCAAAGGTCATGTGGTCTTCCCATTCATACCCTCAGGCAATATAAATTACATTTATGCCCACTTTACAGTGTCCTTACGCTGCCAAGTATGTACAGAGAGACTGTGGTATACAGGACAAGACTACTACCCACATGGTCTCCAATTTCTGGCTTCAGTGAAATGATCCACAGCTCACCAGAGGGAAAAAAAAAAAATCAACGTGGCACGGAGCACACAGAGCTCTTAATATCACAAGACTCTGTGAAAGTTATTTTCCTCCCCCTAACTCCAATTTATTCAGATATTTAGAGAAAACAATCTTTTAAGATTAGAAGCCCATGATTAGCCATACCAGAACATTTCAAAAGGAAAAAATTGAATTTTATTCTTAGAATATATTGATTTACAGAAACCTCCCAACTAAAAGCTTTCAGAAGAGCTCAGTTTAGCTATAAGCAATAAATAGAGCAACTACTGATGAGAGGAAAGTAGGACAATTAGATGACAAGGTTAGCTGAGACAGATTAACAGTTTTTAATACAATGTTGGGATCTAAATCTACAAAATGCAAGTATTTAATTTAACAAAACAAAGGGTTGGGGTTTTTCCTTTAATTTTTTCTGTAAATTTTCTTCTATATTAATATACAGCCTTCATTTCCTCTCCTCATAAGCTTTTCCTCTCCATTTTCTGTAATATTTGAAATACATAAAATAACATAGAGGAATGTTAATACCTGCTAACAGAAAATACCTCGAGGATATGGACAATAGTGGAAGCTATAACCTCACCTTTAGTTTTTCCTTTATCTCAGTTGTGGCATCCAGCTCTTCTGTTTATCCTGCCACCCCCAACACCCTTTTTTTTTAATCCAAAGGAATAAAGAAGTTTTCATGATTCGAAATGAATCAACTTACAGTTTACCTGCAGAAGGAAGTTGCTATGACCTTTCCTAAAACCATTTAGTTTTGCCTCAAAGCTGATGCTACACAAAGGGACAGAATGTCTAAGCATCTTTCATGTATTTTCCTGATTACAGTTCCATTAAAAGTGTGAAAAATATTCTTTCAGGAATGTCCTTACCTCTGAATTAATTACTTTAATCAGGAAGAAAATGTGATAAACAGTCTTAGTTAACACAGAAAGTTGACGACATCTCTCTAGATACACTTGAATAGAAGGCTCTACCCTTTGCTGCAGTTTACTCCAGAAAAGAGTCAGTTCCCTAGAACAAGAGAACAATATTTCAGGGCCAGCAATGCAACCACTAATCTGATCACAAGAAATGCAAGGTTGAGAACAATTTCTATTTTGTCTTTGGAAAATGAAGAAATCTGAATTTATTTACAATTTATCTTACGGAGAAAATATTTTATTAATATACCCTCACTATTAGTATCTAATTTTCAAAATCATTACAATGACTCAATTCCAGAAGAACAGATCAGAACAAAACCTACATAATTTAGACAAAACCTACATAATTTAGACTCATGGCGTAGCCTTGAATAAAGCCTCATGAAGTAGTTTACTCTTCACTCCACAGACTGGAATTTTACACTTCTGAATTCTTAATAATTACTAACAGCTATAGAAGGATGGCTTTTCTCTGTGGTAGATACATTCTTCTTGAGCTGCTCTGCTTTAAGAGCTGAACCTACCTGTGATTTAGTGAGAAATTAGCCCCCAATGCCCAGCAGTATTACTGTCTCTACATTAACTCACTAGTTCATTCCTCCTTAGGTGCAAATAGCCAAGAGTATTTAGTACCTTGTGGCATGGTGTAACCCCCAAAACTTTAGCAGAATCTGTTAAAGCAAAATCCTGCATTAGCAGATGTTGTTCTGCTGCTGTGCATAAAAAGGAGGTGCACATACAAAGAAAATTCTTCAGGAATTCTACAGTTTTGAAAGTACAACCAAACTGTTAGCAGTTGGAAATTCAGACCCTAACAGCTAAAATGTCTGCCAACAAAGACCAGTTATTTGTTCCCACATTAATGAAAACAAGCCCTAAACAGTAAGTATCTCATCTAGCTCATTATTTTGGTCATAGTAGTGACGAGCTCCTTCTTTTCTAGAAGATTGTTAGAGAAAGAAATTGTGTGTTATGAAGTAAGGACAGAAGGGGACAGTACTTATGCATTAAATGCTGACTAGCTGCCTGCAGATACTAAATTCTTTATTTCTACAGTATAAGATTATTGGCCAGAAAAATTATTAACCAGGTACTGGCATTTGTAAATGTCTCCTCATACAAGCCTTCAAATATCATAATGGAAGCTAATCTTGTAAATTTTTTTCTTTTCTTTTTTTAGCATTCCAAGAGCCTTATCTCATTCCTGATAGCTTTTACCAGATAAAGAAATTTACCTTATATCAGCTCTATCATTACCAGCTCTATCTCCCCAAACTAATTTATGTTCCACTAGATAGAAAACAAACTCACCAGGCACAGTACATCTCTCCTTGCTGCAGCTGGCGAGATAAAAATGCTGCACATAAAATTAGAGCAGTTTTTTCATCTCCATCAGATTCTAGGTTACAGATCATTTCTAGAGCATCTTTGCAATCTACTTCTGCAATCTAGAAGGGATGAAAGAAAACAAGACCAAGACTAAGAAAGTTTCATTTTCAGACATACCATCATATGATCTTTTACAAAAAGACAGTAGTTTAGAATTTAGCCTTTATCAGAGGTAAGCTTGAAAGCAAATGAGCACATTTCTAGTGTCAAAACTAATTATGCCACCAGAAAAACTGTTCTATTAAAGTGAATATAACTTGTTTCTCAGACAAGACTTCATCTGTATCTAGTGTTCCAGTCAATTTTAATGCGCAACATTAATTATTCATATCTATTACATGCATATGATAATTACTATAAGCAGATTTATAAACTTTAAATTGCAGCCTAGCACAAAAAGTTTATTACCTGAAATTCTAACCCAGTCTACTAGTCACTGACGCTACTACTTCTTTAATACAATAGCTGGGTTCTTAAAGAATGAAGCCATAGTTTAACATGAATGTTTGCTATTTTTAAAAAAAATGAAAGATAGAAGAAAAGGGAAGCTGTACAGTAAGAAGCAGGTCAACTGAGTGCTTTTCTAGAAGAACATTACAGTCCATGTAATGTAACTTATTTGTTCAAGCAACGATAGAAGCACTTAGTTTTGTAGCAAAACAAAAGAAAAACCACAGTCACCCAGTAGTACCAGACAGTTGTATCAGTTATGAACCAGTGCACTTGTTACGACTGCTGTCTAATTTGAGTATCAGCAGACTGGTTTGATTACATCAATTAGCACATCTGGCAGCACTTGTTGGTATTTATTGACGCCAGCAGGTGAAGAATAACTAGACCATTGCAACAGCACTGCTGGAAGTCTCTCTTGAGAAATCACAAGCTGAAAGCAAGAAACTGAAGTGCCCACCCAAACTTTAACCAGCTAATTCAGTACTTTGGATATGGGGGCAGCACAGCCCGGTTGGGCACTGTGGCATCCAGTTATTGGTCCAGCAATCAAACTACAATTTTGAAGAGTACAAGAACTAATTTATTTCTCTAAATTGACACCTTGTAAATATATTAATTAGCCTTCACTGAATATCATTCAAAGTTTAATAACCTGGAAGTCATCTTCTAAAGAACTCTGCATTTCTCAAGACCTCAGAGATGACAGATTCATTTAACTGTAATACCAATTTAGATTGACGATCCGCTTTGCCCAGCTCCCCATCTTGGACAGGGATCATCAGATAAAAGCTTATGGAAGGATATAGGAAACTGAACTTCAAATAAAGGGATTTTTCTTTCTTAAAACAAAAGGGAATTATTCCTAAAGGACCCAGCTTGCAGAAAAGGTCTGTACAGGTCCAGCCATCAAGACCATTGGTCTAGCTTTTCACATAGTGCAGGTTTGAATTCTTCACATTACTGAATCAAATTATTAGACTAATCCAGGCTGAAAATGAGCTCAAACTCTACTTTTCTGCCTCTTCTATATGGATATAAACATTTCCATACAACTAAAGAGCAAGCTGTACTTCTTCAGAGTCTACCTTTTTTTTTCCATTTTCTTAC
>JANHFX010016075.1:0-18270 GCA_027560015.1 Chloroceryle amazona
TGCCCGCTGCTTGCCCACACCCGCTCCGCCCGCCTCCCCCGCGCTTTCCCCGCCAGCCCCTTGCACGCGTCCTGCCCGCCCCTTGGCCCCGTCCTGCCTGGCCCCTGCCCATGGCTGGCCCCTGCTCAGAAGATCATAGAATCATGGACTGGTTTGAGCTGGAAGGGACCTTTAAAGGCCAGCCTGTCCAACTCCCCTGTAGGGACATCTGCAACTAGAGCAGGGTGCTCAGAGCCCCGGCCAACCTCACCTGGAATGGTGCCGGGGATGGGGCAGCCACCACCTCTATGGGCAGCCTGGACCAGGCTCTCACCACCCTCATCATAAAAAATTTCGTCCTTCTATCCAGTCTGAATCTCCTCTCTTTCAGTTTAAAATCATCACATCTTGTCCTGTCACAACAGGCCCTGCTAAAGACTGTCCCCATTCTTCTTATAAGCCCCTTTTAAGTACTAAAGGCCACAATGAGGTCTCTGTAGAATCTTCTCTTCTCCAAGCTGAACAATCCCAGTCTCCTGCTCGTGCCTTGCCCTGCCTTACGACCAGGAGTGTGTGGCAGAGTGTGGGTGGGGATACACCAGTCCCTGATACCACCATCACTTGCTGTTTCATCAGCAACAGGCACATTTCCTCTCCTGCTTGTCCTGAGCTGTCATTTTCCAGAGCCCTGCAATGAGGTTTTCTCACAGCCATGTCCAAGATGTTACCAGAAAGCCGACCAGCCCGACCAAACTCCAGGCAGTTTCCCATCAGTCTCTTCTGAGGCCAAACATAATTAAAAAAAAAAAAATACAAAAACCAAACCACAACACTCCTCTCACCTCCACCAAGCTCCAGTCTGGTGGGTAAATCTGTGAAAGGGGTGCTAGGGCTTCTATTCCCATCTTTGCTCAGGGAGACCTGGAGACACTTCCAGACCTGCCTAACCCCATCCTGGGTGCAGTATCATGCTTTGGAGCCAGTGCCGATGGGCAGCCCCTAGGTGCAGAGGTGTCTGAAAATAAGTCCTACACAGATTCCAAGCAAGCCCGTTTGGTGATCACTGACCACAATAATGATGTCTTGTTAAATGAGACACCGTTTTTTTTCCAGCCAGGCAGTGGGAGAAGTGTTGGCTTCAACGGAAAACTGCATTGAGATCGTGTCCTGGATGTGCCACCAACCTGCTATTTTACTGACGCCAAACCCTGGGGCCTCTTTTCCCCCTTATCCTCTATCTCTGTAGGCAGGGAGCTCTTGGGGTTCTCTCTCAGCGTGTGTGCTGCTACAGGGAGGCGGATTTGGGTTTGGGCCTGGGCTGCAATGTAATGCCATAATCAGGGGCTGCTGCATTTTTGGGCAGGGACCTTGTCCAACTTGCATTTTTCCTGCTGTCACGTGCTCCATTCATCTCTGGCACTGGATAAACAGCACCATAATACCAGGCAGGACGAAGCAGAGAAGCTGCTTCCTCAGGCAAGCCTCAGCATTTGCCTTCTCCTGATACGTTCCCCTGGTCAGCCCTTGAACCATGGCCCCAGGCTAGGACTGCTCAGGGAGGCTGGGGGGTTGGTTTTGCACAGCACTGCCCATGCCCGGGGCGAGACCTGTGCTGCCAAAGAAGCCTCCCATAATAAAAGAAAAAAGACCCAAAACATTTAGACTGTACAAACACAGGAACCGAAGCCCACACTCACCGCTTCCCGCTATTGCTGCAGAGCCCAGCCTTCCAGCCTCAATTTACTTTTTTTTTGGGTGCCTTTTGTCTCCAACCCGATGGCACAGCAACGGCGGCTCGAGAGGCAGCTGAAAAGCCCTATCGGCAAAATTCTGAATGAAGAAAGAGCCCCTTTCTCCGGGAGCCAAAAGGGGAGGAAAGGCACTTTTCCCCTGACCAGCTGCTCTCCTGCTCCCGCAGCCCCGGAGCCGGCCTGGGACATGCGCTGCAGACAGATGTTGGGGTCCCAGCCGGCGCCGCAGGGCAAGTGACAATACGGGCTCTGTGCGCCTTCAGTCCTCGAGCGATGCGGCGAGGTCTGCTGAGCAGCCGTGCCACCGCCAGCACGGGCACAAGGGCTCTCCTGGCCCGCTGGCACAGCCCGTAACCCCCTTCCTGGGGATGGCGTTTGTCTCAGCCCGGCCGCCTGAGGTCAGCGAGCCACAGCGGTGAGGGGAAGCCATTCTAAGAGTAACATTGTCCTGTTGGAGTGAGACTCCCCCGGGATTGTCCAGCCTCTGGCCGCGTTCCTTCAGGCTTCCTCTCCAGGCGCCTGTCCTCCTGGCTCAGCCCTCCCCTGCCACGTGGATGTCCCCAACGAGGCACTGTCTCCTTTGGGGAAATGGTGATGGGGAAAGCGGTCACCCTGCTTACCCCTCAGTGGGCACAGGACGGTACTCAAGCAGTGGGGCAGAAGGCTGCCATGGGGAGAATGCTCTCAGGAATGCCCTGTGTCCACTTCATTGGTGTGCAGCCACTCTTCTGGGTACAAAGAGCCTAACCCTAACTGGGATGGACCCAGTACCAGACAAATTGGGATGTGCCATAAATAGAGGGGCCAGGGGAGAGGAATGGTGGCACGGCTGCTCTGCAGGAGGGATGCCAGGGCTGAACTGGGAGAGGCATCTCACTTCTTCCCCCTAAAGGACTCTATTTTGGATACACTCTGTAACAGGTAGGGTGAGCCCAGCTTTGGCTGGGGGGGGGATGTGTGCTCCCCGCTCTGCCTGGCTCTGTAGGGATGGGTCCGAGACAGAACCTGCTGCCCAAGTCCCCCAGATCTCAGGGACATGCCTTTTACAGAGGAGTCTCACCAGCTCATTTCCACTGCAAATTAACCTCACTGAAACCCCATGCTGTTTTTCGACTGGAGCTGGCTGGATTCAACCCTACACCAACTCAGGGCTGGGACTGCACGTGGGGCACCTCCCTTTCAGCCACACCACAGTATTAGGTCAATTTAAATTGGTTTAAACCATCCGCATCACCCCCACTTGCAGCCTGACCCCGGTGCTCAATAGGTGGTCCCTAAGAAGCTCCCAGGTTCTCAGGGCTGGTAAAAACGGTTAAAAAATCCCCAGTAACTAAATGTTCAGGTCATTCGAGAGAAATGCCGCGCTCGGGCTGCAAAGCTGCATTGTCCACCCGCAACGATTTACGTGCTTCATCGGACAGGGGTTAAAAGCTCAGTCAGGCGCCGGCTTCGCTGCCATCATATTGTTGTGGGTATTTAACGGGGTTCGCCCTGGCGCGCGGCCGGGTGGCCTCTGCTCTGATCGTGCAGCTGAGGTGTGTGAGGGAGGTGTCAGAGGAGGACAGCCCAGGAGCTGGATCCTACACAGTCCCCCTCTCACCCCCCACCTTATTTTTTCTGGGATTCTCTGAGAGCACAAAAGAGACTTTGCATCAATTACTGGTAGGAAAACAGCAGCGCCCCGTGGCAGACTTCTGTGCTCCCCAGCCCGGGTTTGGTTAACTTCCCATTGTCTGATGGGCTCTGCTATTCAGGGCCAGGGCAAGGGCTTGGGTTATTTTTCATCTATTTGTTTTTTTTTAACCACCCTGGAAACATAAAGCCTCCTGCCCTTGTAGCAGAGGGTCTGGCAGTGCCATCAGGGTGGTTGAGGAGGGTGGAGCATGTCAGTGTTGCTCTGCCTAGCACCCAAATATCCTGCAATGGGTGCTCATGATGCATCTCCTGATGCTGAACTGTCCCGGTCCCCATTGTCCCCCATGTGCTCCAGCTGTGGCACCTCTCTGTGACGGGATCTGCTGCAAACCTCATCCACCCTCCATGGCCACAGACCCTACATCACTTCCCTCCTCCACATCGGGGGCCTGTGGTTCCCCTCAGCAGGGCAGGGAGGACATGATGCGATCGATGCAGGGCACTTTGAGATCCCACGGGGCTGGGGGGCTATACAAATGCAAAACGTTATTATTTTCCCGGGGCTGAAGCAGAGGCCTGAGAAAGGTTGAGCAAGAGAGGCAGTGAGTGGGGAACAGCGGGGGATTTAGCTCCTGAAAAGGAGCCGGGAAAAAAAGCGGGCGAAGAGCTTCATTGTGCGCTGGGCAGAGGGGGTCACGAGCAAGTTAAACTGGTTAATGTATTGGAGCAGCTTCCTCTGAGCTGCTGGGAGCAAGCAAAGCCCTGCAACAAAAGGCTGAGGGAGCATTCTTGCGGGGAAAGTGGGCTCTCTATAAAAGGATTTGATTTCTTTTCTGTCAGTTGAATGGAATTTGGTGGTGACTCCTCCAGGTCTAAGAATTTGGGGCTTTGGTGGTGGTGGTGGCGGGAGGGGACGGTCCCCATCCTCCCCTCCCTGCTCCCGCATTCTTCTCCCTCTCCAAGCCCACTGCCCCCAGATTACAGCCCCTGGTGTTGCGGGGGGAGAGAGGGGCTCGGGGAACATAAGCGGCCCCATAGATGTGCTGATCCTGAAAGAAAGCGAGGGGCACGGGGCCGTCCCCGCCAGGCCTGGTTTCTCATGCTCCCTATTCAGCCCAGGGGAGGGGAGGTAGACGTGGGGCAAGGGCAGGGTGGTGGGGTGGATGCCGCTGATTTAATGCTTCTCTCTTGGGGCTTCATGGTCAAGATGGATCTCAGGAGGGTTTCAGCAGCATGGAAGTGTGTGAGGAGAGCTTTTCGCTCCTTCCTTTGGGGAGTGAATTTCTAACATTAAAATCGTGGAACAAAGGTTAAAACAAAAGGGCAAGGGAACCTGAACTAGCAAATGTCTCGCAGCATGTTCACCTCTCTTCTCCCAACAGCAGCTCCTGGGACAGCTGAAGACTGTCCTCACACATCTGGTTCTCCCACACCAAAATCTCTGTGATAGCACTCAGCACACACACCCCCCCCCATGGATACATCTGCAGAACCAGGGGACTGACACCAGCTGGGGAGGCTGGGCTGGATTCAGGTCTCTTGTTTGGTATTGACCCTGACAGCAAACCACGGAGCTTTAGAGTTGTCCTGGGCTGGAGTCTTGCTGTTGCACACTGCTTAGATTTATCTGACAACGTGGGTTTGGGACACTAAAAGAAAATAATGAATTATGCAGAGCTTGTGTGACTGGTGGCCCTGAGATGCATGAGCTATTGCAGAGCCAGAGCCTTCAGCAGCAGTCAGCTAGGCAGATAGACAGACAGACAGACGTGAGTGGGGTAGCAAAGGCTCCCACCAACAGTGCCCAGCTCACTATGCGTGTTTTCCAAGAAGCGATGTGCCTCTAGCAGTATCCCATGGTCCCTGTCCCCTAGGCAGCTGTGTGGGAGATTCACTTATGGACTGCCCACAAAGCCTGTACGTGTCCATCTGTGTACAGGCAGGGCTGGAGCGCAGCAAGCTGAAATCACAGTTTGCTGCAGATAACGGTCATCCTCTCCCAAGCTCCTTCTAACCAGAGTTGAATTCAGAGGAGCTTGCAACTCCTGGCCTTTAATTTCTGGATTCTCACTCTTTCTGGCCCCAATTTTTTCACATTCCTGTCCTGAGCTGTCCCTCTCTCCAGTGCCTTTCTGAAGATGTGCCAGGAGCTGATGTCAGAACAAGCATTTAGAGATTACCCCAAGGAGGAGTCAGGAATCAAGTCCTATACTGGGCTGGACTGGACAAAGGCCCAGTGAACCTAGTGTCCCATATCCAGCTACAACATAACTGGAGTATAAGGAACAGCAAATAAAGGCAGGGCAAATAAAGGCAGGCTGCTCCCAGACCCCATCCCAGTTGCCCTGCACTGTTTGTCAGCTGCTGCTGTGGGTCCTGTGCAAAGGGACCAGAGACAAGAACCGAGGGAGACAGTGAATGGGAGAAGGTGAGATCTGGCCTCAGAACACAACAGAGCAGCCTAGTGTAGGGTGGAGACCAGCTGTGCCCAGCTCTGCCAGCAACCGTGGGCAAAAGCAGTGCTGGAACCCTCCTTGCTGGAGACAACCTTGATGCTGCATTGAGGAGCTAAGATGAGTCCAGGTGGTTTCTTCTCCCCAGAGCCCTCCTCTGGCTCAGCACCTTCCTTAATAACTCCCTAAATCTCCTCTTTAAGGTCCACACTTGATGCAGTGGCCGATTCATCCCCTCCACGATGGGACATTGGATGCTCCCTTCCTGCCCACAGCTACCTACAGCTCCAGGTGTCCAAAAATTCCCGAGATGGAGCCAGGGAGAAGATCAGGGATGAATTTTAACTCCCTGCCCAGACCTGAGGATCTCAGTGCCCACAGCTCACCCCAGAGCAGCGATAGCTCCTGCAGCCACCTGCACACACCCTCTGCATCCAACCCAGATCAGATATGTGTCACCCCGGGCTCTGACAGACTCCTGCCAAGGCTATTTCCAAACGCTGGCTGCCCCCAGGGAATTTGGCTTCTCCTGGGCCCCCCCAGCTTCTTGGCTTCTTCCTTCCCCCTTGGGTGTCCTGATGAAGCTGTTGAGTGGTTTTCCAAAGGTAGATCAGCAAGGCAATATGCACCCACTGCTTCCCCCAGCTTCTCCTGGTGGTCTCCAAAAACCCCCTCCCCACCACACCCCTGGGAAATCTTTCACTCCCTTCCCATTTCTCCTGCAAAGGGGATTAAAAGCAACAGTTCGTTTTTCATGTGATGTTAGTTTAAATAGGAATTCCACTGCTCTGGCTTTGCCTGGTTTCTGGGAGCTGAAGCCTAAAGAGGGTGGTATTAATGCTGTGCGAAGCAGGGAGGAGGAGGGAGGTGGGAATTGAAAGGGGGAAAGGAGAGGGGGGTATGCGGGGGTGAAGATGGGATTAAAACATCCCATTAGAATTTCTGTTTTTGGAAAGCTCACAAAAATGTTGACATGTAGCATGACTAACATAGTGCAAATGTCAGTCCAGCTCTGCGAACAGGGGCCCTCGCTCTCCTCCCAACACGCTGGCCCCCCTTTTAAGGCAAAAATATACAATGAGGAGCACAATGGCCGAATTCCAGAGAGCAGCGCTAATTGTTCCTCGCTCACGACGTAGGGCTAATTGCTTTGCTGAAACCATTCCTGCCTGGCCTAGATCCCACGTGTTTTTATCATTTAATTAGGAGAAAAAAGCTGGGGCCAGGAAATGGGGATGAGATAAAGACAGGCAAAGATGGAGGACAGGTTGGGTGCCCTAATATTGAGAGATGTGCTACATGTGCTCTGGCAGGCGAGAGGACAGGGAAGAACCCCTGCTTGGTGCCAGCCTCCAGCGGGATTAAAGCTCTGTAGGGACTTGAGAGAGGAGCAGGACACTGTGATGGCTCATGAGCTTGGTAAGACCAAATGGGAGATGGGGAAATGCCATCAGCAGCAAACATTTGCAAGAAACACCTTCATCCAGCTGCTCAGCGACTGCTCCAAGGCTCATGCAGGCACCAAGAGTATGCATAGCTCTTCACACAGTGCGGTAATTAGGCCTGGTCCTTTGCAGGCCATTTGCAAAGCTTGATCAGGACCCAGAAAGGGGAACAATAGATGGGCAGGAAATGCCTTTTGATGGCTGCTTAATGTCTTCCACCTTCTGGGGGAACTGGAAGTTTAACTATAGTCTTCCTCTTTCAGGTGTTCCTGTATGACTTTGTCCTCTGAGGATGCGCCTGGACCACAGAGTATATGTCTGGATTGTCCCGAGGAATGTGCATGTGGTTTTACCCTTCAGTAGCTCCTCTGAGATGGCAGTGACCCAGAAACACTGTGGGGGCCCAGCACATCCCCTCCAGGGGAGAAGGGTTTGTTTATGGGTGCCACTGTCTCCTCTAAGGTGCAGTGCAACATCTCTTGCTACCTCTCACTCTACCACTGTGCTGCAGGTGATGCCATTGCACATGTCATAAACACGGGTGGGGGCACAGGGTTTAGTATTAGCACTTCCCTTTCTCCCTATCTGTCTTACAGAGTGTGACTTGCTCCACAGCCTCCTCTGGGAAGCCTTCATCTAGGCTGCACAGTTTCACAGACAGAGAAAGGCACTTAATATATATGATCTGACACTGAAGTGCAGCATCTTCTAGGGTGGACCTTGCTGGAACTGATCTGTAACCCACGGAGCCATTTTGCAGCCCTGTGAATGCAAACAGCCAGGGATTCCTCCACTGCTCATCTATACATCTTCTGGTGAGAGAAACCAGCAAGAAACCACCAGTCTTGCTTGTTTGATTCATTGGTCTCACTCAAGCCTCATTACCCCACCAGGGCTCCTGGCACTTAGGATCACTGCGATACAGTTTGCACTTGGTGAGTTGAATTGTTCAGAAGGCTCTGTGTCAGAACAGCTCTTGGCCTTATGAGCAATACTCTTGGTGGATTTTGGCACTCGGCACAATCATTTGAGATTGGTGTGAAAAGATTGTAGAATGGTTCAAAGTGCAAATCTCAATGTGAACCTGGCTCCAGCCTCCACTGGTGCTGCAGAATAGCCCCAGGAGCTCTGCCGATGGATGGGGGGGTCATACCTGTGTGGGCAGAGAAGCTGCAACATCTGTGGCTGGAGACATTTTTTTCCACCTGTCCTGGAAGTGAGGGATGTGCTTGGACTCTGCACCCCCCTTCCGAACCTGATGCTTTCAGGTCTCTTGAAAATAGGAAGCATTTTGTCTTGCTGCAGATGAAGGAGGAATTAGCCACACAGAGCTCAACCCCGAGCAGATATGGAAACCGCTGAAAAGGAGGAACCCAAACTTCAAATGTTTCCCGGCAAATCTGCATTTCTCTATCCCAGTATAACAAGGGTGATGTCTCTTTGTGTTTCCATGAAAGCCTGTAAGAGCACACCCACACCCTGAGGACAAGGATGTTAACAAACACTGGAATTTACAACAGCAATTTATTCAGACCAAAGGCTCCAGGTGAAAAGGACTGATAGAAAAGAGAGAAAGAATTCATAGATGTAAATGCAGTACTTGTAAGTCAATATATGCTCTTGCAGTATTGGCACATGCAGGAATGGGTTTCCAACATGAATAAGTTTCAACCCAGCTCTGGGATTGTGTTCAGAAGCATTCAGATCCACTTCTGAAACTTCATAAAAAATGTGGGGGTTTAAAGCCTTTGGGGATCTAAGAGTCTTTTATGACAAGTTCTTCTAGCCATTGAAATCCACCAGCACCATGGGGTGGCCTGGTGGTAGCTAACCAAGAACAGATGATCCCTTTGGAAAGACAATATTTAAAATCCCAAAACATAGACAAGTCAGAACAAATCCATGTGTCAACAAAGAGCTGAGAACACTTCTTCCCAGGTCAGCTGGTCATACACAAACCCCCAGATGATATTTAGTCCAGGACCTACCCCCCACCCCACACAGCTCCCTCCATGTGCTGCTGGAGCCTCCCACCAAGACTCCAAGCACTTGTCACTTATTTGAAGTTTTGAGCAGCTCCCTTGAAGCGACTGTGACGTGTGTACAAGCAGGGTGCCTGGGAAGCCAAGCACAGCCCATGTGTACTGCAAGTCAACATCCCGCTTCAGTCCCCTTTGCCTGTCCCCCACACAGAGCCCAGTGGGGAAGTCCCCAGCCAAGATATATAGAAAGATGTTCCCAACACCCAGAAAGGCCAGGAGTCTCTCTTCAGACCTGGATTTCTTTATACAAAAGAGAAAACAGAGTCAAAATACTGGGAATTAATCTATCTGGGAGGGAAGAAAATAACCCAGCCCAGCCACCGCATTCACTGCTCTGGGAGCAGCTGTCCCAGTTTGTTAGGTACCCAGGGACTTGTGGACAGCCTGTCTTGCCTGTTATCCTGCTGTAACAAGATGAGCCAAGAAGCAAGCGTGTGTACTGTAGCTGCATCTGTACCAAGATGTAGTGGAGAACTCTGTGGTATTTCTGCATAGCGCCCGGGGAAAGTTTAGGTCAGCGACCATCATCAAAACCTGGTAGCAAAAAAATGAGGAAACTCCTTATTCCTGTTCCCCATGGTTCAGAAAAGTTTGTGTCAGGAAGGGTGGAGGCGACGCATTTTGTACTCTTGGAAGGGACTAGATGTCCTCAGCAAAGCAATCGCTCCTCTCAGTGCTGCAGAACGGCCTCTGGTCGGTCTGCCTGAGGGTCCCCTTTGGCCCCCATTCCCTCACCTTGAAGGACCACATCTAAGGATGACAAGGGCACTTCTTCCGTGTCTATTTCAAATGTTTCAGTTAGAGAATTATCTCCAATCTCCATTTAGGAAAAGCATCCCGGGGGTGGGTTGTCCATTCTGGTGGAGAAAAGACATTATTCAAGAATAATTGTTTTTTAACACTCAGAATAACATGACTTTTATTCTGGAATAAGCTGTTTGCTGGCTGCTCATCTGGAACAGGGTGCAGGGAACGTGCCAAGCCCGCGGAGGGGATGCAGCCACCTGCCCCGTAGGAAGTGGGACTGCAGCCAGCCAGGGTGGTTTGCACACACCGCTGGACAGGCACCCAGAGGCAACGGCATCCTCCACTACCGACCTGGGCTGGATTCAAACTGGCAGCTGAGAGGGAAGAGGAAACCATATTATATTGTTATCTCTCACCTTGCTTCCCTTCTATAACAACCTCATCCCTTTGCAAAACAGAGAAACACAGCAGTGCTTCGCAGGGGCTGCTGGAGCCCACGCACTGAGCTGGGGCCAGCCAGGGCTGGAGCTTCCCTCACCAAGGGCTGTGCAGAGAGAGGCTGTCACTTCTCCCAGGCCCAAACTGGGTCAAATGCAAAATGGAAAAGCTCAGGCAACAGCAAGAATTTGTTTCCCAGCTTGATCCCAGCCTCTGCTGGGTAGGATGCAGGATGCTGTTGCAGACAGGCTTTCCCCAGGAGGCAGGACCATGCTCCTGATGGTGCCCCAGTGCTGCCTAATCACTTTTACCAGGACCATGTATTATAAATAACTAGCCAGAGATATGAACCAGTGTGTGAGGAAAGAAGGGTAAGCTCCCAAGATGGTTGCCATCCTGCTCTCTTTTCATGCTGCACGACAGTCCCGTTTCTTTTCGGTTTAAGCTCCTGATGTCTCAATTCTGGGGTCTAACAGAGTGCCTGTCTGTCAGCTCTGCTCACCCTAATCCGCTCATGTGGCTCCTCCGCAGGCTCTCAGGAGTGACAGAGGCTGTTTCTCCTTTTTTTCACATCGAGGAAATTCATGAGCTGGTTTCACATTTGTTTTTCTTTCAAACTTGAGGCTTTGCAGATATTAAAATATAATCCAGGAAGAATTTGCTTTGTGAGGGAAGAGTGTGGGATCACAGAGGGGAGAGGGGTCAGTGGGGGAGTGTAGGGAGGTGGGGGTGGCAAAGGGATTTTAATTTCCCCTCTGTGTCCCATTGGGATCAAAGTTTTTACCTCCCTGCAAATGATAGTGGTCAGTATGGAACAAGTTAAAGGTTTTGGGAGACTCCAGGATTCCCTGAGCTGGGAATTTCTGTTTGCATCAGGAATTTTAGACATTGCCTGTGGTGAGGGCAGAAGAAACACTCTTTGCAGGTGGTAAGAACTGGAGAAGATGGCTGGGACCGTAAAGAAATGAGAGAAGAAAACATCTCTCCTGGTACCAAGTTGTTGCTCTGCTCTGAAAGAAACAAGCAAACAAATACAGTTTATGTTATAGGTAAACAGAGGAACTGGCCAGGCAGGACAGGAAGGCAGGGCCCTGTCAGAGCCCCACGCCACTTGGGGAGATAAACAAGAATCCTAGAAATGTGGAGAGAGGCTTAAGGTGATTGCTCAATGCACGAGGAAATACAGGGCAAAAGGCAGATATCAGGGAGAGGAAGCTGGAAAAAAGCAGGCTGATATGAGCAATGAGGTCAGCACTGCAAAAATATTGCGGGAAGTCTTCCTAGAGGCAGGGAGCCAGCAAAGCACACGTGTCCCCACTGCTCCTCCTGCCTTAGATGCACAGGTGACGAGGGCTCACTAGCCCGGTGACTGGTTAAAATCACTCCGTGGTGGTGAGCTCAGTCCATCAAAGGCTCCTGAGCTGCAAAACTCATTTCACAGCACCTGCAGCTGAGCTTTATTCCCAAGGGAGTACTTACAGATTGATGCAGGTCCATTGGCAAAGACCCATTGGGTTGCCCTAGCTGAGGCTGTCACCCAAAAAGCAGGAGGAATGAACGGCTGCATCCACTCAAAACAACCATTTTTCTTGAATGAGCATAAAACTGGCCCCAGTTTGCTGTTAGAGCAAGCGTGAGACAGACAGACTGCCCTCCCGGCTTGGGCTTGATCTCCAGCCCTGTCGAATGGTGAGCTCATCTCTTCTGGACTGCAAGGCACACTGCTGGGAGAGCAGCCAGCTGACCTGCGGCCCCACAAGCACTGGCAGCATGGTTTGTTTGGGTTTTTGATATACCAGGGGTCTTGAGGCTTATTTTGAGTTCATCTCAGTTTGGGAGTTTTAATGGATTCTGCCTTTCTGGTCTGGTCACAAACAGTTCGATGTTCATACCAATCTTGCTCTAAGACAAACAGCATCCATAAATCTCGGGTTGAAGCCAAGAAAGTCTTGTCTTTCTTTGCTCCATGCTGTCCCCTCAGCCTTTTGAACCCCTAGTGCCCTTACAAGCATGGAAGCCTTAATCGATGTCCTATCAAAATAAGGAGAATAAATCTTGTTGTCTTGTGAGACAAGGTCACACTCCCTGTGTGGCCATCTAGCAACAGATGGGGCTGCTCCTTGGGTTGTCTTCTCTTTGCAGGAAGTCTTCCATCAACTCTTGCAACAGATGAACCTGTATATGTCTCCAAAATGCAGTTTCAGCATTTGCCCCCGCTGTGGCTTGTTTGAGGGGTCACTGCTCAAACCAGAGGACTTCCCATTACGGTCCACCCTACCAATCCATCCTGCTCCAAGGATAGCAAGCCTCCAGCCTTGACCCCAGGATCTCACTAGATCTCCCATTAGGATTCTATGTAGTATTAAGTAACTTCTCCAGCTTCTTTGAAATATGACTGTTTTTTTTTCAGTTACCTATAGAATGAGGGATTTCTTTCAGGAGGAGGCCATGCATTACAAACCTTTGTGCTCGGTCACATTTGTTTCTCTAGTTCATCTATCCCCTGTCCCTGCTGTCCTGCCTCCTCCCATATTCCCATCAATTTGTTAAAAGGTTGCACCAAAACCTGACAAAAACTGCTTCTAACGTCAACAAGTCAGATGCTGAGCTTGAACACGTAGATTAATTTATTTTCCTGCCTCATTGCCCTGTCTGTGCTGGCCCAGGCATGGATCCGCTGCTGGGGCCAATGGCTGGGGGCAAGGGTGGCCATGCTGACACAAACACATGTTTTTAGCCAATTTTCCCTTCCACCCTCAATCAAGGAAGAGGATGCGGCCGTTCTGTGGCTGTTTGAAGAGGATGCACAGCTGATAGTAACCGCATTTGTGACAGTGTTTATTTGCATTTTCAGCAAGCCTTTGATAAAGCCCAGCTCCTGCCTGCACTGCCCAAGCTCCAGGGACCATGGGAATGCTGCGAGGACCATCTCTCCATCTGGGAGAGGACACAGGATAGCCAACAACCAGCCTGCTGGCCCAGCAGCACATTCAGCTGGACACACATCCCTTTCAAGGGACAAAGAGACTTGTTGAGAGAGGAAGAAATCATGTGTGGCCCACAGGAAGGAGGGGGCTGAAGATGACTTGACTTTACCGGCAGCAGAGAGGGAAGATAAAGATGGAAAATCAGATTGTTTCCAGCTCACGTCCGGGCAGTCCGTGGGGAAGAGGCTATTGGATCCATGTGTGGTATGAATGTCCTCTAAGTTGGGGGCATCTGTAAAAGCCTCCAGGAGATCCTGTGAACCCTCTTTGTCCCCAGGAAGGTGATGTCTCTCACTACGGTGGCAGTGGCACGAGGACGGTCTGAGTGTGGCAGAGTGAAGCCAACCCCACTGCAACCCACTGCCCTCCAAGCTCTGCTGGATCTCATCACAGTTGCCCTTCTCAGAGCCTAGGAAGCATTTTTTGGGGTGCATCAAAGTACCTCATCCTAGATGAACTACCATATAGTACCCTGGGGAGACATGGAGTAATGATGGTGCCTTTCCCCTTTTCCTTGAGCACCCTCCAGTCACGTCTGTTCACGAGGCCACCAGCAGCGAGGAGCTGCTAGGCAGAGGCATCTGGTCACCCTCCTCGAGAACAGGGACCCTTTTCTGCCTGTCACCCTATAGCCATGACCCATTTTCACCGAGGCATTTCTCAATCCCAGGCTTTTTCCTCTTTGTCTCCTCTCTTGCCATTTCCCTCCCTCCTCTTTGGCACCGGCATTTGATATTCACTTTCAGGCTGGGAGGGACAGAGAAGGCTTTTCCTTGCCTTGCCCCCACATTGTTCCCTGCTGGTATTTGGGAACAAGTGTGACATTCAGGGGAGCCAGAGCAGACAAAGCCTGCCTGGAGGTAATCATACCACAGGCGGGCGTATCGGGTATCCCTGGACGCAGGGCATCTGAGAGCTTTTGACTGCGTCTTTTTTAGGAAGACCTTTCTCAGCCTCGGTATCTCCCAGATTAGGTTTGGTCCCCAGAGGAGCCTGTCGTGCCTCCATTGTGGTGCAGCTGTGGGAACCCGTGGCATGGCTCGGCACTGGAGCAGTAGGACAATGCCGAAGGCACCGGAGCTTCTGACCTGCCCGATGGGCGGCTCGTCTGGGGGTCCAGAGGGATCTGATCTCTAAAGAGTAGGTTGTGTCGACATCTGCTTCCCGGTGCTTTCTCTTCTGTATTCAGATGTCCACAAAAGAACAGGTACAGCTTGAAGCCCTGGTGCCTTGGCAAGCATCCCCGAGCCCATACATGGAGATGAAGAGGGTCACACACACACAAAATGGGAACGGACGGAGACTGCTACACCACATATGAATCTGGGTTTGTGCCTTGGGTGTGCAAGAAGGAGGCAACACAAGGAAATCATCTTATCCCTGGCTCTGCACTGAGGGAGCAGAAACAACCTCAAAAACTCAGTATTGGGTGGGAGAATGCAGAGGAAATCTCAGGATTGTCACCATCTCCTCCCATGCCCCCTTTGGCATGGCCAGGGAGAGCTGGTCCTGGGCACAAAACACCTACAGCTCCTCGCAAAAAGTGGGAGACATTTGTTCGTCTCCGACTATCTTTTTCACCTGGGGATTTGTAGGGATGTTAAATGCTTTCCAGAGACAGGATATTGGTTCTCAGCCTCTGATGAAGCACAAGCTTGTGTTTCTGGCTGTCCCACCTGAGACTGTCCAGCCCCATCCAGCATAGATGGAGCCTGGCTGCTGCATGACCTTGCCTGTCCCAGGACAGGATGACATCTAGAGCACTGACAAGTCCAAGGAGATTGCTGTGCCTCTTCTTCTCAAAGAAATCAGCACTCGCCTCTCCCCAATCCCATTAGAACGCCTGATTTAGTACAGATACTAAGTGCTTTTAGTCCACGTAAAGCCACTTCTGTCTCCTCTCTGCTGAGGAGCTGTGTAACCCCGGTGAAGCCTTGCTGATATAAACCAGTCATTGACTGATCCCTTATCTCCAGCCTTCTCATGCTGACTGATCGGTTCCTCCTTTTTCTCTCAGCTGAGCCTCTGCCCTGGATTCATACAGACTTTTCATCACTTTTTAAATCCTGGCCCAACAAAACATTAAAGCATTTGAACATGAATGGGGCTGTTTACTTGCTTAAACCTAAACATGGGATATAGCTGGATCAAGACCTTTCTCTTCCTGCCCACTGCTTCTTCCTCCAGTGTCCTGGCTGCTCTCCTCAGCATCATCTGTGGTTTCTCTCCGCTACGGTGCAACGTCACGGAGAATTTGCAGTTTCCCATTTGTGACACTCTGGTTTTGCCTAAGGTGACAAATGACCTCCTCCCATAGAGATAAACTCATTTACTCATCCCAGGCTGCATCAGCCAGTTAGTCACAGCCTGCCCTCAGAGCCGAGGCTTTCGGTTCTGCTCAGCATCTGCACCACAGCTGTTTGCCATTGACTTTCCCCTGTTGTCTTTAGCACCCAGGCACTCGCTTCCTATTGCACTTCAGCTTGTTGCATTTCCTTTTACTATTCTCGGTCCTCTAAACCAAGCTGGCTCATTGTTAATTATTTTGGGAACAGCAAGTGCTCTGCCAGGCTGTGAGGCAGTCCTTGGTGGCTCAGTGTGATTGAGCATGTTGAGTTTGGTGGGAAATCACAAGCATTTCTGGGGGTGATGGAAGAGGCAGGTGGGAGATGCTGTTAGGGTGGTGGCCATCCAGGTTGGCTGGCTGGAGAGGGGATGTGACCTACCTCCATGTCCCTGGATGGGGAGGGATGTTCTTGGATGAGTAGAAATGTCCATGCAGTGGCTGGGGAGCGCAGTGTTGAGGCTGGTGCAAGGCTGGTCTCTCCCAAGCACTGCGTGAGGCTGGCTGCCACAGCATGTGTGAGCGTGCAGCCCATCAGATGTGACCCTGACCGAGGTGTCTGGGAGCAGGTCCAGGCGTATGTGAGTTGGGCTGGCTGCCGAACATACTTATCCTCTGGGCAAGGGAAAGATGTCTCAGTGGGGACACAAAGCGCACGATGGGCAGGTCCCTGGATGAAGCTGCTTCCCTCCAGCACATCTGGAAAATTGCTCCCATTCTCTCGTAAACAGGCTTCCAGAGGAAGATCTGTGCTAGTGTTGTCCTCCCTTTGGGACATGGTGGAGCCAAGGTAGGAAAATCCATCGGGATGGGAGGAAATAAGCTCTCCTAGAATAACTTGCAGCTGTCCTGGAAGCTTGGAGACCTGGAGGGCTGAGGAGTGTGTTTGCAAAGTCACAAATTTCATCAATTTTCTTTATTCTTGGCAAAGGGGCGGGAGAAGACACAGGATAGCAGGGAGGATGGAGGTCCATCTGGAGTCCCTGTTGAGTTCAGCCTTTTCTCCCACCTCCATAGACCCAGGGGAGCAGCAGCACAGGTGGGTCTCTGGGCCAGGCTTAGGAGAAAGCCTGGAGGAGCCAGCACAGCTGATACTTATCCCTCTCCTGAGTAGATGAGGTCTCAGGAACACTCAGTGACATATCTCTAAAAATCCCTGGCATCACTAGAATGGGCTATTGTTTTAAGAGGCTGGTGAGAAAAGAAGCAGTGTCATGCCAAGGAAGGAGAAGGATCCAAGAGAAGGACCTCAGGATACTCAGCCTGGGAGCAGAAATTTGGAACGTGTTATTTCAGGAACACGCTGTAGTGCTTAGAGAGCAAAGGGAGGGTCTGCTGAAATCTCTGGTAATGATAATTATGTCACAGCTGCTGAGGAGACGGCCCAGAGCTCTGTTTTCACAGATTGTAAGCCTAGATATGGGTAAATCGGGAAACTCAACTCTCTCTTCAGAGGGGGATAAACAGAGAAGTTGTTCTAGTGTAGATGAATGTGGAGCCCTGTGTTGCCTCCAGGCACCACAAATAGATGGCACATAGGAAAAAAACCAAACCAAACCAACCAAACAAACAAAAACTGAGGCATGATTCCATGGTACACTGAATGTGATGCTGAGGTCCTGCTCTGGGACTGTGCTCCAGCAGCCCCAGGTGGGGAAATCTCCTGTAAAGGAGACTCCTCTTAAGAAACCAGGAATGTTCTAAGTTCAGCTCTGGTTACAGCCTTACACTTTCATGTCAATCTTTTTGCGGAGTCCTTAGCAAGGGTGTTGTCTACCAAACACTTTCCTCAGTAGCATGGTGAATGCGGCAGCTGTTTTGGGGGGTGTATCTCTCTGCTATGGGAGGGTCAGCTCCAAAGTAGCCTTCAGGGCACATTTGGGCCTCACGAGCCCAGTATTGTGGTCTGGGGAGCTGACAAAAGATGTGACTTTTCCAGCTTCCCCAAGGCCTCTCCCAACAGGAGCTCACAGCTTTTCAGGTGAGGCTCCCTGGGCAGCATGAGGAGGCAGATAGTGCTGGACACACAGCTCTGGATGTGCCAACCCTCCTTCCAGCAAGACCCTGTGCTCAGGCAGGCTGACCAACGCCAGAGCATTCTTTCCTCCCTGCACAGATGCCCATACACTTAATGGCATGAGAGTCAGGAGGTCCCAGTGCCACTCTGTGGCTGGGACACTGGTCCCCTGAGAGAGGAATGAGCTGGTGGGTGGCAGCACTAAAGATGGGGACTCTGGGTTAAGGGGTCAGTGCTGAGCTTTGGAGGCTTTTTATATTTAAAAACCCAAACCTATAAGAGCCTGTTCAGATTGAGTGTTTCAGGGTTCTTCCAGGCACCTCTTTCCCATCCCTGTCCCATCCAGCCACTGAGAGAGAGTTTCCTGGGCAGAAAAGCACATACTGGCCACTTCTAACTCAGTGTGAAAGCATGACCAATGTGAATGGCACC
>JANHFX010016075.1:18770-33582 GCA_027560015.1 Chloroceryle amazona
TTCACCCACTTTTCTCCACCCAACACCCCCCACATCCAGCCCCCCCCCACCCCCGTGCGGCTCAGCCCCATCTCCTGCAAAATCTCCCAGTGACAAAAGGCTCTTTGGGGCTCAGCATCAGCCACAGCCCATCGCCCGCCTGCCCGGCCGCATGGATGGAGGACAGGACCATCTGCTCCAGGGCAAATGAACCCCATGGCCAGATGCTCTGCTTTGCTAAGGAGGCTGTAAAAGCCTTGGACCCGGTTCATGGGAACCGCTTTGCTCTCCCCCGCCTCCTCCTCCCACACACATTAACCTCTTTACTGCCACTGATGTCTTTATAGCAACATCTGAGGGAGGAGACGGAGGTGGGTGAGAAGGCACGGGGGCCAAGAGGCAGGATGCTGCCGAGGTGTGCCTGACACTGTGGTGTGAAGTTTGCCATCCTTCCTCTCTGCTTTGGGAAGGTGAGGAATGAGAGGTCCTTCCCAGTGGGGAGGCTGAAGGCAGCACGGGAGTGGGTGTGGAGCCACCGCAGGGGTGGGAGGTGGAGGTGGCAGGATTGGCACTCACTTTCGAAGTGTCTCCACGGGGGTTTGCTCTCCATTGCAGTCGATTCCCACGAGCCAGCTGAGCCCCATCCCCCCAAAGCTTGTTCCAAAGTTTCCATGAACCCTCTTGATGGTCCTCACCCTTAGACAGTGATGAAGGCACTTGGTGTTTGCTCCAGGTGCTTCGGCTGTGGTGGAGAAAGCAGGAGAGACCCTCACTGCCCAAGGTCTCTGAGTCTGTGGTCCCCATTGCAGCGTGTCCCTGCACAAGACACCCCACAGATGTTTGCTGGGAGAGTCAGACACAGGGCCCAGTGTGGGGAGCTGGGTGCCAAAGCCCAGGCCTAGGTCTGCCCTGCAGTTCCCAGCTGATGACCTGCCTTCAGTGTTGCTAGCAATAGCAGACATTTGCACCAGCATACAACATACATTTGCACCCAACAGCATAGGTTTAGGGGGGAGAGGGACCCAGAAGTCCCACCTGGTATTCCCTGTCATGCTGCTAACTGGGAAGAAGCCACATAACCTCTATATTGCCCGTATTCTTTCCGTGGATGGAAAAGGGGTATCAGTTCCATCGGGTAGGATGCTCCCACACAGCACCTCTATTTTGGGCAAGGCTGGCAAGCCTCCAGACTGTGGGGAAGTACCACCTGCATACTGCTCAGCACTACGAAGCCCACAACATAGCAGGTGAGCAAATGCTGTTCCAGGCTGGATCCAACCCTCCTGCATAGACAAGGAGGCTTTAAACCTATTAACAGACACTGAGTGATGCAGCTTCTACTGCGGTGCTGCATCCTCCTCTCCCCTTCCTCCTCTATTTATTTTCTGCCCCTCTAAATTCATTTCCAGACACCCAGACCATCAAGGGTTAATGCTGCCCTGCTCCGGTGGGCTGGGAACTGGGGACATCACAGGTGGGACGCAAGCTTGCAAGGCACAGTGGCCTGCTGGAAAAGACCTTGACTATTGAACCCTGAAAAATCTCCTCCTTTCTAGCAGAGCCTTCCTTGCCCTGGTTCCCACAAGGCTCCTCAGCCATCCCGCACCTCCGGGAAGGTCACACGCCGCTGCTGTATCGCGGCTGGCGCGGTGGGAATCCGATTAACAACCGACCCCCGGCTCTGGGATTGGGCAGCGATGGGCGAGAGAAGGGCCTTGCGCCCAGGGAAGAGCTTTCCCACACTCTGTCCCCCCTCGCCTGCGACAGCGGAGGAAATCGTCCATATCTAAATGTGTCCTGATAGCTGCGCTAATCTAGGGCTGAATGTGCAGCTCGGGGTGGGCTCCCCGGCAGCATTAGCGCAACACATGGCCCGTATTCAGCTCACACAAAGGGCCGTATTCTTCCTCGCCCCGCTCGGGCTTCGCATGCTCGAGTGTTAAAACAGAGCGGTGCCGAGGGTGAGGGAAGAGGGGAGACCGTTGAGATGGAGCAGCTGGCTCCCCTCGGGGACGCGGGGGGATTTCTGTCCCCAGGGAGGGTTTGCTTTTTGCCCAATGTGTGTCCCTACCAGGCAGGCAGGACAGAGTGATGCTGCTTTTCCAGCTCTGAAAATTTGGCAGAGAGAAAGGAAAAAATGGGGTTTTCTAAGCAGCGGAGGGGTATTTTGGGGAGGCTGCATGGCAGCCTCCATCCTTGATTTGCAGGGGTGCTCCATGGGGTGAGGATTTTCCACTCGCTCTCCATGCCAAGAAAATACCAAGGGGAAAAAGGTTGGCAAGACGTCAAAAAAAAAAAAGTCGGTTCAGCTCAACCTGAAATATACCTCCAACTAAGCCCACAATTTTTTCTTCCCTTTTTGAGGTCTTTTTTTGCACTTTTTTAACCCTTCACCTTTTGGCTTGCAGCACTGTTCAAATAGGAAAGGCTGTTTTGAAATGAAGAAGCCAAAAAATGTTTTGTTTTGAAAAAATGTTGAAACAAGATGTTTCGACATCTTCCAAATGATCTCCCTCACTTGTTTTGGCTGAAGCTCTGCATTTGCATTTGACCTGGATTTGCACATTGTTGGTTCCCCACAAAAGGGCACATTTTTCGGTGAACTCAATCCTGTTCATCAAAAAGCAGCTCAGCTCTGGGGCCAAGTTCCTGTAACCAGAAAATTTCAAAATGATGGACTAAGTGGTTGGTCTAGATAAAGGTGAAGATCCTCTTCTCCAAAGGACCTTAAAATGAGTCTCTTCACCCCACAAGGTTCCCCTTTCCTATTTCCCTTTTTCCTACGCTGTCTCTTCTCCTTTTGCCTCCATGCTTAGACCAACCTCACACCTAAAACTCTTCTGCAAACTCCGTTTTTTTTTTTGTCATTTAGTGAACAAGTGTGGCTGCCAGGCTTGGATGCAAATTCTTGGGGCTCCAGAGAGCTCAGAAAACCATAAAGCCCAACTCCAGGATGGGGTAATTTCCCTTGGGGACTGCTTTGGGTACTGGAGAAACTCTCCAACCCTGGATGGTGCCCCAACCCTGCCTGCCCTTCCCGAGCCCTGGGGAAGCCTCGGGGCTGGGTGTGAGGGTGCAGCGGGGCAGGCACGTTGCACACACAGGGATGCTGGGGCTATGAGCAGCCCTCACCTAATCACCGTTCAGCTCACATTAGCAGCAAAGTCCCACCCTTGCTTGGAGCCCTGTCATGCAGCTCCCTATCACCTCTCCACTCCCCCCACCAGTGGGACAAGTTTCCTCTTTGCCAGGGACTGGCTTCTTCACCTTGGGGCTGGTGGGTGCAGATGGGGAAGAAAATCCCCATGCCGGGAGCTGGGAAAGCAGTGACCTTCCCAATTTCCACTGGGAAAAGCAGGGAGCAAGGGGAGGCAGCCCTTGCATGCCTGGCAGATCATCTACCGTCCTCTTTCTGGGCCCTGTTGAAATCTGCCTGTTTTAACTTGTCTGTGTGTCTCACTGGGGAGATGGACTGGAAAACACAAGGCAGATCCAAGCAGCTTTCTCCATGGGGAAGGCTTTCAGCATATAATAGTCTGGGGCTTATTTAATGCCTCCTGTAAGATGCAGCTGAATAAAAACACGTAGAAGGAGCTTGAATAGTGAAGGGCATCTCAAGAAACAAGCGGCCTTTTCTTCCCTTTCCTGCTGCAAAAGCTGCCCTGGAGCTGCTGTGTGTGCGGGGAGAGGGGTTGGTTCCCATTTAATCTCAGGATGAAGGCTGCCACTATAAATGAAAGTAAATATATAATTCCTCCTATTCCTGCCCGGTTGCTGTGGAGACGACAGTTTAATTAACCACAATGCTGATGCCCTGCACACCACAAAGCTGCCCGGGAAAATATTACAGATGTCCCTATATGTGTCAGTCCCACATTTATTTCTCGGTTTTACTCATTTCCAGAAGTTACCAAAAGTACTCGGTGGGCACATGGTACAGTCTGGTGTCATCACCATGCAAGCCATAGTCACACTTCCTACCAGGGACTGATTGTGAGGGCAGGAGCTACCAAAACTGGATTCCTTGCTACGATGTGCAGGTTGGATGGGAAAAACCCATACACACAGGGAATTTCCGGAGAAGAAGGACAAGAGATCAACCCTATTTAGTCTTCCCAGGAATTCACTTGGAAAACCTACAGAGATACAGTTCATGTGATCCCTGTTACTTCTGTCTTGTGGACTGTGGCTTGGAGGGATGCAGTGGAGTGCATGCAGAAGGCAGCTGCACATCTCACCCGTGCAAGGTTTGCTCCCAAGACAGCCTCTGGCTGGGCCCTCAGGCAACCTTGAAGCTGGGCTTGGAAGAAATTTTACCTTCCTACCAGAGACCTGCTGGAACATTTATATCACACCCAATCTCTAGCTGAGGGGTGAAGCTACTCTATTCCGAGCTCCGACTGCCCTGCTATCCCTCTGCAGTGGGGAGCACCAGGGAGAATCCACAGGGAAAGCCACCTGTGTTGCAGGAGGTTTACAGACCCCTTGCTGCACTCTGGGTTTCTCCAGCTCCTCATCTCCAAGGGAGCAGCGGCCCCAGGAGATGCACAGGGACTGGGGAGAGACCTGCGGCAGGCAGCTGGCACAGGCACAGGAAATCCAGCTGTCAAGAAGACTCCAGCGTGCTTACCCATCCCTACCTCCCGGCACCTTTTTCTGGTGTGCATTTGTGTTTCAGACAGTGCCGATCCTGCCGGCCAGCCCTTACCTGCCAGCATCTGTCAGACACCGCAGTAAAGAGTAGCCCCAAGGCACGAACAGCCCGCCATAGGGGCCGCACCTATATCCACCTCCATGATGCAACGTCTTGCTGCGCAGCTGCTCGCCTCTTTGCCAACAGCCCCCGCGGCTCTGCTGGAGACTGGGTCTCCAAAATAGGAGCTTTGGCACCTCCCCAGCTGTTTGCTCAGCTCCAGCCTTGAAAGTGAATCTCAACAAAAGCCAGAAAAAGCCTTCTCTTGCTCTGGCGAGTAAAGGCTTGACTTGGTCAGTCAAGAGAAGGAGGGATGAGCAATGTGAAAGGCTCCTCCCCATGCCCTCACAGCTGCTGTCACCATGTCAGCCAGGGAGAATGGGAAAACTCAGCTGCTGTCATGGGGATCTCAGTGAAGGTGCACCATGGTGGGTGGTAGAGCCATGCCCAGCACGTAGGGTGCTGTCATAGGGTGTCAGTACAGGACTTGGAGGCGATGCAGTCAACTGTGCTGCCACATTCGGTTCTGTGTGATAACAAATGCTGGTTAATAAATAAAAGGAGGGCAACAGGCAGGGTTTTTATGGGGTCAGATTTAACCAGCCAGGTCCTGGTGAGAGCTAGTGCAGGACAACTCTGTTGTTAGCCCAGCAACAGAATCTACATGGGCTATAAAGGCATTAACACAGCTCCACATGCCTGAGAGCCACATTAGCACAGAAACCACTGCAGGAACTCAAAACTCAGTCAAAGACATGGGACACACTAGCCCAAGCCCCAGAAGGACAAAGCTGGGGGACTGCAGAGGAGGATGAGTCTGGCTGCTCCAAACTTTCAGATCATCTTGACCTCATCTGGAGGGACTCACCTTTCTGTCTCATCAGGAGGGTTTATTTTTCCTGTTGGAAAATTTAGACCCTCATTCCCATTCCCAATCTCCCCAGGGTGCTGGAGGAGTCCTTCACTGTTTTTACAGTTTGCGTTGTTTCCTCTCACCCTCTGTTTTCCTTTTCCTCTTCTCCATGACGTGAAGATTAACTGAACTCCAGGGAGGGGAGAGGGGAGGCAGAAACAAGATGCTAACTCTAATTTAGCTTTCTGCAAGATCCCCAAAGGTACAGGAATGGTTTGAAGTGCCCTGCAGGGTGCAGGCAGAGGGAGAGCCAGGGATTGCCCTCTGGGCCAGCCAGAGAAGGATGGGTAATTAACATCACTCTCCTTCACTTTTTCCATGGGACTTCCCCATCTCTTCATCCAGGCTCTGATCTGACCATGCACAGCAGCCAGCACAGCATGGAAGGATCTGGTTCTTTTTGGGATGGTTTCATTTACAGAATCATAGAATGATTAGGGTTGGAAGGGACCTTTAAAGGCCATCTAGTCCAACCCCCCTGAACTGAGCAGAGACACCTGCAACTAGAGCAGGTTGCTCAGAGCCCCATCCAGTCTAACCTGGAATGTTTTCAGGGATGGAGCATTAACCACATCTCTGGGCAACCTGTGCCAGTGTTTCAACACCCTCACCATAAAAAATGTCTTCCACTTGCACTTTCTCAGTGCTGGAGCTTGATATCAACAGATTTCCTGCCTGTGCTGCTCTCTTGGGTAAGATATTCATATAGAAGAGGATTTTTATTGCTGAAGAAACCCATCAGATGCTCTCAGTGAAGTTCAGTTTGGCAGTTAGGAAACCTATTCACAGCCTCACAAGGCTGCCTGCCATGCTGCACCTTGCTGGGAAGCTGACACCCATTTGGCCCTTGTGATGGGAATTGAGCCAAGGATTTCCAGAACACAGGATAGTTTTAAAAAGCTGGTTAGCAGGAGGCTGTCACTGTGACTGATCCCTGTGGGACATGCAACATGCAGAATAGTGGGCATCTGCTCAGGCTGGGTTCAGTGCGTAGCAAGGCTGCTGTTTTCAGGGCAGGTATTGCATTGCCAAAACACGGCTGGTGCCTCCTCAGTGGCTCGTCCGCCAGATTGGGGACAAGGGACAGCACTCTTGGAAACAGCCCTGGCTCAAGGGTCATAAATCACAGCCAGTGGGAACAACAAAGGCACCTCATTAGATGGGGTGGGGGGTAAGAGGCATTGCTCTGGGCTGTCTGAATTTATGGCACCCTCTGTCTCCTTTGGCAATGGATGCTTTTGACATAGGACTGAAAGCAACAGCCTTAGAGGGGGAGATAAAAGGCTGGGAGAAAAAAAAAGGATAATCTTTTTTTTCTCCTCTTTCTCTTTCTTTTTTATTTTTTTTTTTTTTAAATCAGCAAAGAGAGAGGAGACACCATGGCAACACCAAGTTCCTCACGCGGGATGCTTAGTGGTGGAGTCCCTGAGCTAACCACCCTTCTCTGATCACACAGCCCTCAGCAAACCCTTCTGCGAGGCATCCCTGTCTCCACTGCCCCGTGCATGACACACCCATTGCTGGTGTCACCCGCCCAGCTGGAAGGAGAAGCCAAGGATGGGATCAGCCACAGCTTCAGCTCCTCATTGCAGAGGAGGAGGCAGCATGGAGGGAAGGGAGGAGGAGGAGGGCGACCCTGTTAACAAACCTTGGCTAAACAGGATGCTTGAAACTGTGCAGGCAGAGCCGATGCCCTCATTGATATTGAAATCAGGTGCAATCCATCACAGGGAGAACAGGCTCCTTCCATGGGAAGCTGAAAAGGGCCACTTTCAAAGGGAGGAGAAAAATACTTGTCCAGGGGAAGGGCGAACCAAAGCGTGGCAGGTGTGGTATGGAGAGGGATGCTGTCCAGGCCAGACAGTGATTCATTGCTGAGCAGTGCTGTGCCATAGCCAGGGCGGGCTCAAAGTGCAGGCAACAAAGCCCCCTGGATGGTGGGAGGACAGTGGGCATGAGGACGTGTTGGGTTTTACTGAGGTCTGGCAAGAACACTGGCATCATGGAGGGAGAATGGCTTTGGTTTGCACTCTAGCGTGGGAAAGTCCCTGCTGGAGAAGTTAGCATGATGAAGCCAGTAGTTTGTGGGTGTTGGGAGAGAAGGTGGCATTGGACACAGCCACGGGACATGTGTCTCCCGGGTCACCCCGTCTCCTTTCACCTGTGACTGAGCTCCCACCCCAGTGAGTGAAAATACAATTTTGCACTTTCACCAGTTGGTGCTGTGGGTCCCCATGGGACAGCCCAAAGCTACCACGTGCAGGGCGAGTTCCACTCCTCATTTCAATCAGCTGCCACCCACACTCGGGAGCACCCCCCAGGGGCTCCACAAGCAGGGATGGAGACCATACCACAAATGTCCTTGGATTTGGGTTGCTCTCAGATCTATAGATTTAGCTCAGCATTTAAAATAAAACAACAGCCCAAAGTGAAACTGAGTTTGGTTTCCTGTGTCTCAAACCAACTTTCCACTGAGTTTGAAGGCCACCACTGGCTTCAGCACAGCCTGATATGATGGGGACCACCTCTGTGAAAAGGGGTGTAAGAGCTGGGTGGGAGGAGAGGGCATGGTGTATGGTGAGCAGCCTCATGAGCTCCCCAAAACTGCCTCCCTACTTCAGACAGCCCATGGGCTCGAGTCAGGATCTCTCTCACCCTAGAAGGTCTTGTCTTTCAACGTATGCATCGAGGGTCATCCTGGAGTCATCCTACTGCAGCCAGTGCTGCAAGCAGAACGATGCCAAATCTGTCCCAGCATTTCAGTGCTCAGCCTCTGGCCTCGGCTCCCTGCACCTGGACACAATCACAGAGCCAGACGGAGAATGGGAAACAGCCATCGGATCCAGTTCATCGGCAGCTGCTGTTTATTTACCTGAGATCATTCCTAACAAGGAAAGATGGAGCTGGGGACGAAACGCTTCCCACCCCCCAGGGCTGCCACTCTGAGGATGATGCAAGGTGAGGGGGATGCCCTGGCGTGGGAGGGGGTGACGTTTTTGACAGAGCTGTGAAAGGACCATGGCAGGTTTGGCCTTTCCCAGCACAGCACCGGGGGCCCAGGGGAAGCCCACATCTGTGTGCGGGGGAGCTGGGCCAGCGCCGGTGTCCTGCGGGGGTGGGCGGTGGAGGAAGCCAGCAGCGGGGCTGCAGACCCGTGGTACCCTGCAGAGGCGGGGAGCGTTTTCAAAAATTACATTCTTCTCTGCTTTTTGCTAGCTTTTTTTTTTTTTCCAAAAAACAAAACCGTACAAGCTCTGGAGTTAATTAAGCAAGGGACAGAGAGGCTGGGGTATGCTGGAGTGAAGCTATGAAAGCAATGCTGCTCCAATGGGAAAAGGATTTTACTTCTTGAAGGCTTTCCCTCGTACAGTGTCGTACTTTGCATTGGCTGTGGGGTGAGTCCTGGGGCTGGCAGGGTTGCTCTGTACTCCCCGTGGCATCCCCTCTATTCCCATTGACAATCACCCTGGATGATGTGAGCGGGGCCAAGCTCAGTTCCGCTGCTGCCATGGAATTCGTCACTGCAGCAGAGAATCAGTTTTAGCCAATACCAAGCTTCTGCCCCCTCCTTGCCAAGTGGACTTGGGCATGTCATGTCCCTGCTTCATGCTTTAGTTTTCTCTCTGCCTTTTGTCAGCTGCATATAAACTCTAAACAGTTTTTTGGCAAAGCAGCTCTGTACAGCACCTTGCACCATACTGTGCTAGTGAGACTTGCAATACTCCCACTTGCAGCGGTGAATTGAAAGGCATATGAGACAGGAGCCCACCAAGGTAATCTCCTCTTCTAGCCCTGAGATTAGGGCATTGATCCCAGGATATGGGCTCTGCCACACCAGAGCAGGCAAGCATCCCCCTTGGGGGAAGGAGAAACATCCCAGGCTGCATCTGTGACATTGTGCTCAGCTGAATGATGGGAAGGGGAGTGAAGGGTAGAATTAAATTTACACCCTGAGCCTGGAGATTAGTTTCCCCTTATTGTTGTAAGAATAATTAAAAATTGTTTGCCACATTGTTCCTTTTACCTTCTCATAACCCACTTGCTATATTTGATTCCCCAGCCTCCTCCTGATAATTACATGTCTCAGTGTGCTTTTACAGTCCTGCACATTTGCTGCGACCATGGGCTCTTTCTCATTGTCACCCTCCCTTCTCACTCTGCCATTTGCTGGTAGCACTTTGCCTGCCCACCTGAGCAAGGGCCCCTCACCTCCTACCACTGGGCTGGGATGCCAAGATGGGTCCCCATGGACCAACATGGGCCAGTGACAGATGCCCACGTTGCCCTAAATGACTGAGCACAGATACGGAGCAGACAAAGCCTCCTCCTGGATAGGTTATTGCTGCTTTATACCTCCCCATGTTGCTGGAGCTGGGTTTGAGTGGGCTTTGCCTTGGCAGCCCTGCATTGCTCTGTATAGACCCTGGCAGAAAAATGTGGAGAAAGCTGCTGTCCAGGGAAAGCACTTTCCCAGCCCTGGGGACCGACAGCATGATGCAGGCGGGAAGGCATGAGCACCGCCGGGATGAAGGCTGCCAGGCGAGCAGGGCCGGCGGGGACCAGCCCTTTCGGCCGTGTTAGATAAATAAACGGAGAGCCCCGGGCTGGCGGGGGCTTGCAGGCAGTGACCAGTGGCGGTTGAACAGGTCACACGGCCCCCGCGGCTGCCATCTGCTACTGTAACCTGCGGGTCCCCCAGGGATGGCAGGAGGCTGCGTGTGGGGGTCCCCAAGGGGATGGGGATGGCGAGACAGGGCTGAGGAAGAGAAGGAGGAGGAGGGAAAGCTGCTCCTGGCAGCCTTGGGAGCAGGACTGGTGTGAGCTTGAGAAGGCATATTTTGGCAGAATAATAATGAAAATAAACCTCACTGGACTTATTTTTAGCCCTGCTGTTGATGCTGGGCTATTTAGAGGCTGGCTGACACTGTGGTCTGGGACTCTTTGACAAGCCCCAGTTATCTTGTGTTTTGTCTTTCTATCATAAAACTCGGTGGGAGAAAGAGAATAATTTCTGTGTGCCAGTCAAGGACCCCATACCTGGGATGCCTAAGCCCTTTGGTGTGGCAAATATTAGATATAAATAATAATTCACTAAGAATTTACTGTGTCTGATACAGACTCTCCACCTGTTCAAATGGGGAGAAGGAAACCTGCAAGAATGACCTGCAATGTCAGTCTAAGAGTGAGATGGATGCAGGGTCAGAGAGGTAACTCATCAGACAGCAAGGCAGATGCTTAAAGTCTTCTCCATATACGCATGAACAATGTCAATGAAAAAACCCACACCTTTGTGGCAATTAAATGAGAGTCAAAGAAGAAGAGGTAACAGGATCTTGCTACTGGCAGACTGGAGAGGGAGCTGGGTTTACAAACCAGTAGCTCTTATGTTTCTGTCCACTGAAAACTAACACAAACCATTTTTAAATGGCTTTAACCCCTCCCTGCAAGAAGGTTTGACAGGGCAAACACATGCAGACACATAAATTAGCTGTAATATGCTGAAGCCCCATTGTGTAGGCAATGGCGCACAGCACACAACAGCTACTCCTGGTTAACAATGCGAGGAAAGTCACTCAGCACATTTTTTATCCTTTGACACAAAGTGCAGCTGCAGGAATACCTCAAGTGGGATTTTAATAAAAGACAATCCTGTTCTTGCGGCTCTGCACATTTGAGAACGAACCCGTGGAGATAACGGGCCCAAGCTCACAGTGATAAACATGTCAAGATAATTAAAATTATGTCTTTCTTCCAAGAGAAAGGGCAAGATCCTCATTTGATGCAAGCTGTTGTAGCTCCGTATGGTCAGTGGAGTCACTCCTGCTCACCCGGCTGGAGACTGAGCCCGTGGAATTGGCAGCAATGAAATGGGATCCAGCAACTAGGCTCTGTGAATGCAGTGTGGTCAGAAAGGTCGCTTTTGGTTGTGCGTGCCAAATTCTCATCTTCCCCCCTCCAACATAAATCCGGGATTTTTGTATGTGCATGCAAATGTCATTTAGGAGCTAAGCTGAAAGAAGACAAGCTGCCTGTGCAACAGGGGAGACAGCTTTTAGGGCTGCAGGCAAAGTGGAAAGGATTGGGTGCTAAGAGAAGGACCAAAGTAATTTTCAAACTGGAAACGATGCCAAATTTGGCTGGGAGGCTGTTGCAGGGAGCAGGGGCTGCAGGATAGCAGGGTCATACAGCATGCTTGGGAAAGGCTGGGGAAGAGAAACACCACAATCCACAAGACAGCCTGGACCAGCTTCTTGGAGGACTTTCAGGCAGGGAGAAGAGCTGGAAAATGGCAGCCTGAAGGGAAAAGTCTGGAGGAAGCTCTGGCAGCAGCAGCGGAGAGCAAGCAGGCAGGATTGCCCTGCAGAGGAGGAGTGGGAGCGTGCACGGGGCCGGTGTCAGGGCTTGTCGGCACAGAGGAGCATAGCAAAGCTCCTATTGTGGAATAAAATATGCTGGAATGTGGACACGCCTATTCCAGACTAAAGCTGCTTTTTCCTAATTTAACTTAATCCACTATTTGTTTTTATTATTTTTATCATCATCAGATGCAGCTAATTTGGAAAAGCTGTTCCAATTAATTTCCCTGCATAGACAAGCAGTTACACGCTGGAAAGCCTTTGTCTGTTCAGTGGCAGCCTGACCAGCAGCTTCTATTCATTTCAAAACCAGCTCCTTTCTTCTCCCCTCTGACCATTTTTTCTACTTTGTCTCACCAGACCATGAGAGGAACAGGAGTGGGAATTTTTCCTGGGAGTGTGGAGCCTGGTAGCACCGTTTACAGGAGGGTGAGCAGGCAAAAAAAAGAAGTGTTATTTAAAGGAAGGGAGAAAAGGAGTCCAGGACAACAGTCAAGAAGGCCACAATGACCTCATGGATGGCCATGAGGGACTCAGCATGAGATAGTGTCTGCCATACCCTCTCTTTACACTACTTAAGCTGTGGGTTGTGCATGGCCTGAGATCTCAGCAGGGGTGCAGGACGCTGGAGTGTACTGGGTGTCCGTGTTGGAGAAACCCACAGCTTCAACAGGGGCCAGAACAACAGTTGTTAGTGGCACCGAGACTATGACCAGGATCAAGCAGCCTCCTTGGATGTATCCACAGTGGTGGATGGTGGGAGTATCCCATGCCCAGGGGGACTGTGGTCACTCTGCAGCTCCGGGAGAGGCAGAGCTGGCTTTCACAAAGCCCAGATGTTGCAGAGGAAGCTGCTGAAGAATGATCCATCCTTTCCTTTGGCTCAGAGATGAAAGTGGCTCGCCGGAGCTTGGGGCTATAAGTGAGTAACTGATTAACCAGTGCTGCAGCCGCTGGGCTCTGTAGACACTTCAAGAGCTGCTCTACTGTTTTTGCACAGCTCTTACAACAGCCCCTCTCTGGCTTTTGGCCAGAATGAGATGAGACTGGGGGGACCTGCATGTAAGGGAAAGCCAAGACACAAACCTTTGTCTCCAAGCTGATTTTCTCCCTCTGATTCTGCAGCCTCTTTTCTTTCTTTTTCCTCTTCTCCCACCCTTTTGCTCTGGTACTCTGCCAACTCCTCACTCCATCCCACATGGTCTTGTCCTTTGGCACCTCAGAGATTTGGCTCATCCTGTTGACTGGCAAATGTTGGGAGCCACAGCTACACATTCATCTCCAAAAGTAATCCAAAAATGATCCAGTCCATCATCCCCTGTGGTCTGGACAATGAAGCCGGTGCCAGCTGAAAGAGCTGTGTGTATCCATTGCTTGTGTGTCAGGGAGCTTGCAAGAGAGAGTAGTTGGGGGTGAAGGATGCAGGCTAAAAATCCAAAGTCTCCTGCCAAATGCTGGTGTACCTAAAGAGGTGCCAGTGTCTGATACTGGAAGGCAGAAGAGAAAGCTTTTTTTCCAGTTTGTAAAGTTTCTTTCCTTCCCAAGGCTTGCGCTTGAGAGACACTATAAATGCCTTAACATCTAACTGCAGGACTGTTGTGAACTATTCAGCATGCATTCAGGTTATCATTTGGTACAGTGCCTCTCTTCCATTCTCCCCCTTGGACCTTTGAGAAGGTTGTGTTCGGTGGAAGCTCATGGATTAACTCCTCATGCCCAGCCTCAAATGAGTCAAAAAGTGAAGTCTTCTACTCCACCAATGTGTTTGGTTTCCCTCACACAGTGTTTACTGGAGCTGTACCTTCCTGCTGACAAAGCTTGGTACTTTGTAGGGGCAGGCCTGCAAGAAGACAACAAACAGTTTCAGTACAAGGGATGTGCTGCCAGCCCCCCTCCCTTCTCTTGCAAGTGTTTGTATGGTCCCGATTTCCGCACAGAGACTCTGATCTGCAAGTTGTATTTGCGACCATAAACCAGAGATTAGCTCTTATCTCTGGCAGGCAGCAGTATCAGACACCAGCCCTCTCTCCAGAGTGTTGGCAGCCAAGGACCAGCCTAGCACACGAAGATGAACTTGTTCGAAGAGTAGGAGGGAAACAATATGGGGAAAACCAGTTTGGGGAGGTGAACCTGGAGGATGGGATGATGCCAACCTGCCCTAGGCTGCAAGGCGGCCCTAAGCCCCGGCACAGGGCGAGAGGCAGGGGAGGAAGCGGTGATTAGACACCAGCATCTGCAATCAAGAGGCAGGAAGCGTGATCTCCGGGAAACGCTCGTCTCTCTTACCGTGCGTGATAAGCTGCTGAGTGCCCTGCAGAGGAGGCACCCAGCCCTTCCGTGCCCCCCTGGCATGGTGCCCAGCAGGCAGCACCCAAGCCCTGAGCACACGGGGAACTGGTCCTCACCACTGAGCCACTGGCAACATTTCCCCCTATTTCTCGTGCCCAGTAATTGCCGGGGCTGCTACAGAAATCCCCAAGCCTGTTGGCTTGCAGGAGGGGTGTCCCAGCAGGGAGGTGTTCCCAGCATCAATCCTTCCCTTTTCCTGGCAGTGGGGTATTTGTGTACTTGGGTGGAGGAACTGTAGAGGCAGGCAAAAACCTGGGGCTGGTTTGGAGTCTTACTCATAGCAAGACAAACAGAGCTCTGCTTATGTAGTGGTTTAGATCAATTCAGCAATGGTGTGTGTAGGAACAGGCTTTGGTCATCAGATGGCTGCAAGGGAGGGAGAGTGAAAGAGAGGAGAAGAGAAAGAAAGGAAGAAAAAGAAAGAAAGGAAGAAAAAGAGAAAGAAAAAGAGAGAAAGAGAGAAAGAGAGAAAGAGAGAAAGAGAGAAAGAGAGAAAGAGAGAAAGAGAGAAAGAAAGAAAGA
>JANHFX010016078.1:0-75693 GCA_027560015.1 Chloroceryle amazona
GGCTCTGCGGAGATCTTATTGCATCCTTTCAGTATTTAAGGGGGTGTATAAGAAAAATGGGGACAACGTTCCCCCGCGCTCGCATCTCCCTTCGCCCTTTATTTCTGCGCGTCGTTGTTTTTCGCCCTGCTGAGGCTGGTTAACCTCCTGCTGCTCTCGGGCGTGCGGAGCCTCCTCTCCGCTAAAACTTGTCTGGCGCGATTCAGTCCCACGGAGAGTTCTGTGAAGTTCCGGGAAGTGCCGAAAAAATACAGGATATCTTACTGGCTTCGGGTTGCTTTTCGATTGTATAATTCTGCCAACTAAATCGACTGTTTTCTAGGTGATGAGATTTTTGCTATCGCTTGCCTTTTATGTCTCTTGATTAATAGATCTGCAGTTCCAATCTCGGCGACATTCAAAGGTAAAAGATAGGCTCAGGCTAAAAATATACCGTCAAAATAGGTGCGCCTATAGATGACTTTGCATTCGCTCCGGAAAGGGGCCAGGCGTGTATTCCGATCTGTCTGATAAGATTAATAGATTATCAATTCAGAAGGACTGTTGCAATCATCTAGTCTGACCTCTTCGTAACGCAGCCATAGGACCTTTTTTTTTTGTTTCTCTCTGGGTTTGAAACTAGAGCTTGCCTTTTAGAAGATGCAGTTAAAAATTTCCAATGGGATAAAACTCAGCACAATAAAGTATAGAAGTGGCTGGTTTGTATTTTGTTTCTTATTTCTGGACTGAAGAGGGCTACCTTTAGTTTCTAGTCACTGAATCTTGCTGTAGTCTCATCCACGCTGAAAGTCCCATTATGTATTTCTAAGTATGAATTATTACGAATTTGTATTATTTACTGGCGTTATGTTCTTTTTTTTTTTATGTATTTATTTAAGAAAGTAATCTTCTGAGGCTTGTTGCTGGGCTTTCTTTTTCTATATTGTTTGTTTGTTTTGATTTTTTTTTTTACTGATTCAGTTTTCTCCTGGATCCTCTCCAGTTTATTGTCACTCTTCCTGATTTGTGGACATGGCATTTTAGAAACAATTCAGTCAATTTTAAGTAAGAAGATAGCAGAACCTCCTTGACATGTCAGGCTCTAGATTCCTTGTTTCACAGAGTTGCAGGGAGGGTTAGGTTTTTTTTGGCCAAAACCTTGCCCTGTGAAGCCACATTTAGCCAGGTTCTCTGCAGAGTTCCCTACATGGCAAAGTAAGGTCTCCTACTGTTCTTTCTGATCTTTCTTCCTAATTGTTGAGCTACTTTTGGTCACGTTGCTATGTTGATTTCAGTGGAAGTCAAGTGACGTGTCCTTTCTATATTGCTTTTGCCAATTCTCATCATCTGTTGAGGGTCATGCCATTTATTCCATGAGGAAGGTTTAGATTTTCCAGGTCATTTAAGAATATGTAGTGCAGGAGCAATAGTGGATCCTTCTGGGATCTCAGAAAAAACACAACTGCTTGATGATTATTTTCTATATCCAAAAAACCCCCCAATCCCCTGTTTTCAAAACATAACTATAATAGCTGCTCTGTTAATGCAATATTCATTGTATATTTTGGGAGTTCCTTAATTGAAATGGTGTGGAGAACAGTCCCAAGACAAATACCATGCAGAAACTCTTTGGATCAGTGCCGGCTACCTTTACCATTCAAATTGTTAATCAAAAAAATCAAATTAGTATTACTGATTATTCTTGATATTACAATATTGATGCTGTGCTTTAGGAAGCAATGTCAGGAAGACCTTGCTTTCAGTTCTTCAGAGATTCATCTCAAAGCTTTGTAGATTTTAAATGGATTGACTGAATTTTTTTTAAACTGTAGTAAGGGCAGGGAAAGTACTGTGAATCATGTTTTCTGCTTGAAGTTCTCCTGTACTGGGTTTTTAGCGTTCACAGCATTTTAGTAAGAATTGATATATCCTGTCTTCAGCAAGATTTAAAGATTTGAACCGTGTTGGACTGGTTCCTCTATCACTGATAACATTTGTCTTTGGATGGAGCCATTTGCTGGGGAATTGGGACGCAAGAGTCACTGCCAGGGCTTGTACCAGCCCGGAAGCAAATCGTGAAGGTATAGATGTACTGTAAGGGAATATGCTGTCAATGTTCTCGACTTGTGTTACAGATCACTTCACATTTTTCAAAATACTGGTTTTGATTGTGGGTGACAGGTAGTCATCTGAACAGCTGAAGCTGCATTAGACTGATGTTGAATTAAAAAAATGTGTGTCATGTTCATCTGCTACTTGCTTGAAAGAATTCAGCCTTTAGGTCATATAGATAACAATATTTCATTCAAAGTTAATTTCATATTCAGCTTTTGCAGGCTGTGTCGTGGCAGGCTATGTTCCATTTATGTGGAGAGCCATGTTCCCAGTCTCAGCTCATCAAAATGATTTCTCCTCCCTACAAGCACTGCTCCTGTCTTCCTGCGCTTAACTTTAGCCATCTGGTTTTTATCCTCCTGCTTATTTCTTGCAGGCACTGTTTTGTCTGTGCAATGGCACTATTCTTATCAACTGAAAGGAAATGTGTGGAGAAGTATTATAAGGACATTGCTACCAGGCCTGCTGTGACATAACTTTTCCCATGGAATAAGAGAAGATAGTGAAATGGGACAGGAGCTGATGGAAATCACTTGAATCACTGCTTTAGCTGAACAGCGATCACTCCCACTGCAAAATGTACTTGGACACTGAAACCATGGCAGCCTCATAGCATGGGCCTGAAAGGGGTGCTTCTGTCCTCTGTGTTCCCCTTAACCCTCCCACCTCTTATATAGGCTGTCGGTATCCTGAAGGAATTTCTGATGGTTGTATGGGCCCGCAGACCTTTCTCTGTAGCTGTTAGAAAACCTTCTGTGCTGAAACTCTCCTTTTGTGGCACAGCCTACAGCTCGTCCTGTACTGAATAGCAGATAGCGTCTATCATGCTTGTTACTTGCTTGAGAAAAACATAGTTTTCAGAAAACAGGTGAACATGTAGTAGTTTGAGAGAGTATTGTAAACGTTTGGAAATAGAAATGGAGATGGGTGATAATGGCTGAGGTTTCTGTTTGAGTGTATGTCTGACGCTGGGGTACCCCCTGAGGTTTCATTCAGAGAAGGGTTTTTATTAGGGGAGGGACCTCGCTGTTCTTGTTTGTTTTTTACCAAGACTCAAATCTGCTGTATATATTTGAGTGTCAGTCACAATTATTATGTTGTTGGTCTAAATTTTATGGTGACTGCCATGGTCCGAGACATTTCTCTGTGCCTGGTAGTCTTTGTCCGTCTCCGACCTATCCAAACAGATGGGGTTTTATGTAATTGAATTCAGTATGATTCTGTACAGTAGGTAACACTGATGTTTGGTTAGTGTGGCCTATATTTATAGCAGGTAGTCTAAGATAGTAAGTTAGTTGCAGTGATGGTTCATATGCAAAATTACTTAAGTGGGAGATAAACAGTTAGGATGATTTTTTAACTTGTATTTTTGCATAGGTGTCAAACTCCTGCTTATTGTAACAACTGTATGTGATAGAGTTAAAGCTCAATTTTAAATTCTAATGGATTTCTGTGTATCTATAGAAACCCTAAAAGTACAGATAGTGTGTTTTAGAAAATCATAGAACATTTTCTTTCATCAAATGAAATTGTTCTGAGAGGTAAAGCCAATGTGTGTTGTTATACACATTTCCTACAAAAAGTTCCCTATGGCACAGTATTTCAAATGTTGAAGGGTAAAGCTCTTAAGCTGTGAATATATTTAGAGCATTTCCTATTAAAAGGCACAGAAGGATTAAATAACCTTGATAAATGTTAAAAAGATAGGTCACTTTAAAATCTTACCAAATTTTCTGCCGTAGTTTATATCTGAAACGTTAATACATATGCAGTAAACCCCAGGTATACCATGGTGTGGCATGGGTACCTTACAGGGTCTTGCTAGCTTTTATCAGTCGTATTTTCTTTTTTTTTTTAAACTTTCTTGTTTTAACCTGTGTTCAGTACACACTGAAATAACAGCTGTGAGGAGGTCAGGGGTTGACTGAACAGGGAGGCTGAACACATTCTTGCTGTATGCCCCATGGCTTTTCATAGATGCAGATGTATGCTCATCTTGTAAAATCTTGGCTGAAGTTCAAAATGGGCCAGCTAGGCCCGTTTGGAACTACATGCTGCTTACCTGTCTAAGACAACAACAACAACTTTATGTAAAATGTTGCAAGTGTTTTATGTCACTTTGCTGCAGTGAGAAATGGTGACACAGAACAGTGTGCAGAAGGAACAGGTTGAAATTTAGTCTGAGATGGCTGAACTCTGCTCAGGCTCACTGCTGCTGAAAGGGACTCCCTTCCTCCTCCCTTGCACTGGCTCTGGTGTTTCTGCAACTGCACAGGGAGCCAGTCTGATCTGTTAATACATGGGAAAACTGTCCTGCCCGAGAAGGTGGATTGCGTTCTCTTGAGCTGGATAGCTGTGCCGATGTTTGGAATCCAGAGGTGGCACCAGGGAATGAGCAGGGAGCAGAGCTGTGAGGAGTGAGCTTTGTGGCCTTATCAGCAATTCTGCCCTGTGCTTCTGGGCGGCTTTTAGATGGGCACAGCCTTGCCATGTCACTGCCTTCAATGAGCATCCCACCCAAATTGTACTACCTGTTTCCTTCCCAGGAGCTCTTTATGTCCGTGTTAGCCAAGTGCTCGACCTCTCGAGATTGCTTAGAATGGTATTTCAGAGGTGAGCCCTTTCCCATGGAGCCAACAACTTCAACACAGGTCACCGAATATGTTGTTCTGAAAGAAAGGAGTTTTGTATTCTTCCACCTATGCAAAAAGTCTTTTAGTCCCATACGCGTATTTTATCTTTCATCCTGTTAACTTTAGTTGTAAGCGTTTACTTCATAGTGACAGAGAAAAAACCTTTTCCCTATGTTTCTTCTGTACTTTTGCCCACCTTTTATTTTTTTGTTGGAGATGCTGTTGATTCTGGCATGATGTTGTCATAGGAAGTAGGTTGTTTTTATAAAAATCTTTGTTCCCATCAGGAAAAAAGCACCTATGACTGGATTATATTCATTCTAAACAATACTAGAGCTCTTATAGAGTGGGTGTATTTTCCTTGGATTTTTTTACTTGTATTTTGTCAAAGCATTCACAAATTTGTATGTCAAATAGTTATTTTGTATGATGAGTGCGTATTCCATACATTAAAGAAAAAACTCCCTAACCCCTCAAACAACAAAAAAAAAACAGTTAAAAGGCAGCACATTAATAGCCCCTCTTCAGACCTTGTTTAGCAGCCTCGTGTGACAAAAATAAATCTGAGCAGTATGAAGAGTTCAGCCTTCTCAGTGCGACATTTCTTGCTGTACCATGCAAGTGACAGAGAAAGGAAAATTCTTAGAATCTTTAAGCAAAGAGAAATAATGTGCTCGGAGAGGATGAAACTCTTAATAATTAAGTACTAGATCTACTTACGTCACTGGACAGACTTTATAGTTTTGGGTTTATTTCTGTTATTCTATGTCACCTCATCACTCTGAACAGACTATTGAAGAAGAACAGACACTTGGAGTGAGAGTATCCTTAGAACCTCTCAGGCCATGGATTACAATAAATAGTGGCAAGAAACTTTTATTTCTGAATCCCTGCATACTTCAAGTTTCTTATTCCAAAACAATCAGCAAGAACCTGCCTATGTTTAGACAAGCTTTTCTTTGCCCATATTGCTTTTCTTGTTTTTCATCTTCCTTCTACATGCCTACTTCTGTTGCTCGCTTAGGACTTGTCTGAGTGTAACCAATTACACTCAGCAGCAAGAAGGCACCCTTAGGCATACTTATCTTAGAGTAATAGTATTTACATAGGAGGATACTAGGAAACATTTATTTCTTAATAACTCTCTATAAATTATACTTGATGCTGTCATACATCTAGATTCCAATGGAGATAGCCCTCTTTTTCGCTTGGCAGTGTTGAGTGAGAAGAGTTTGAGGGCTCTAGCCGTTTGTCTAGCATTACCAAATGATGTCTGGTGATTTGTTCTGAAAGCTTTTGGACACCGAGAACATGCCAGACAAATGGCCACTGTGCCTGCATGGAGTGAGTGTAATCGGGCTGGTGTTCTGTGGTGATGCTGACTGTACCAGCGTGTGCTGTGCGTTCCATGTTGCACTTTCTGATCAGGAAATCCCTTTCAGAAATATGGTTAACTTAGTGTTTTCACACCACATCCTGTTTACTTTCTCTCTTCTCTGTGTCAAAAATTCCAGTGCTAGACAGTGAATTAATTCTTCAATTCCTATGTTCTTCCCTTTTCATTATTCTCTACCAAGCCTGCCAGGAATAGGATTTCTAATAGGTTTTTCTTGATTGTGAACATCTGCTAATTTCCTATACAAAGGGTGATCCTAGCAAACTAACACCTTGGGACTCTCAACAGCTATCCTTCAGTTGTTGCTGGAGCTGGTGACCTGGAAATTACTGGTAGTCTGTGTCACTGAAGAGAGCTGGGATTTTCTTTTCTCCTTTAAAAACTCCTTCTGAAATACTTTTATTATTATTATTATTTTAGTTGGAGAATAACGTTCTGTTACTCTCTTTAAAAAAGAATACAGGTTTTTCACCAATTAAGGGAATTTGTGTGTGTGTGTGTACCGTTTTGATCTCTATTAATACTTGGGGTTTTGTTCAGACATCTGCCTGACAGTCAGGAAATCTTAAATCAATACTGGAGGCATGTTTAAGGAATTTGTTTTATATAATAAAGTTTTTCCTATCTAAATAAATGCCATGTAGCTGTAACTGGTTTTGTACAGTTTTGAACAGTGCATGCTTTCTAGCTGAAGCATACACAAGCAACAGTCTATGGTGTTTTCAGTTGAGTAGCAGTGACTGGTGACAATGTGGTAGCCAGGGTCCTCTTCACAAGGTTAGAAATGTAAATTTAAATCTGTTCAGGATGAAAAGCTAAATTTGAGAACTATGCTAATTTTCCTTATGCAATTAGGTAGTAACACTCTGTGATGTTTAATATAAAGGATTCTTGCTGCTGCGTTTTACGATGAACTGTGTGTTGTTAGCAAGTTAGATCTTTCCTGGGCACTCCTCCTAAATTGGAATAGATGTGCTGTTAATGGTAGGGATGCTTTTTTATTAAATCTGAAGGATTCAATCCAAAGAAGCTGCTCATAGTGTGTTGTGGGACAGGGGAAATGCTGTACCAGATATTGCAGGTGTGCTGGAAGGTTTAAAGCCTATTTAATGGCCTTGGATTGTAGGCTGTATGGCTAACCAAGGATAGTAAGGTTTGTGGTCTCACGTGTAGTAGGCAGTGAGTAGATGCCTTGATTCTGTGCAAGTTCTGCAGTTGTGGGCTGTGAAGCTGCTGATCTTCACTGTCGTTCAGTATGTTGTGCACTGACCTCTTAGAAATTGTAGCTTCATGAAACCTTGAGAAACTGACTGCTATTTCAGCACTGTTTGAAACTGTTGAGAGGGCTGTAAATCTGAGTGGGTTAGTGTTTGTGCCTTAGTTTCCCTAGATTAAAGGTGAAGATATTTCATGAGTTATGGAACTATAAAGTGCTTGGAGATTTGGTAACGAAAGGTGTTACCTAAGGTGGGTCTGTCAGCCAATAGGTTGCGTGTATTTGCACCTTTTACTGCTTCTGTGACGAATGTCTCAACTTCAGAATCATCTTCTCCATATAATTGGCAAATAAAGGGCTTATTAAGAAATGAGATATCAAGCATTTCTATAGTACACCAAAGGTAATATTCAAACTTGCTACAAAATGTGACACTGTAATAACTGTGGGAGGATAAGGGTTGAAAAGCATTCCAATAGCTGAAATGAATTGTATTTTTAATAAGGCACTGATGTGGCTAAGCCACATCTTGAGATAATGCTCTATTGAGTTTTATATTTTGAAATAAAATTTTATTATTAAAAGTAATGAAATCTTTTTGTGTGTATCTCAGCCAACCATAATAGAGGATTATGCTGTGTGCTCAACCATTAGTACTGTAATGATCTTGAGAAGACTTTTGATTATCTCAGAATACGCTTTTGACAACAGAATGGCATCACATATTGGAGAAGAAGTGTTAGATTTCCATTACCATATGTTACAAAAATCTTTTGAAATTGTGAGTAAAGCTCTGTAGGTGAGAAGTATCGTTAATTTAAAAAATCACAGCTATTATCTCCATGTTGGGTAAAGAGAAAGTTCTTTCATAGAGAAGAGGATAAATAAATGTAGTGACAAAATAATCCAGTGCCTCAAAAAGCAAGAAAAGAAGATTACAGTTCTTGCCTTGGTGTAAGGTACACAGACTGTAATGGGTACTCATTTTTCTGCAGGGAGCAGTAGAGTAGAAGCTGTCAGGGAGGATGTGAACCCCCAAAACATTGCTTGGCAAATGATTTTTGACACTGCACTATAATATAAATTGGAGGGTGAATGCAGGCCTGTAAGTGTCTTGTTTAGATGTGGGGAGTGATGGTACTGAGTTAATAAGGACATTAGTTAGGTTTCAGTATTCAGAGCAGGAAGACTGCAAGCTCCTCTCCAGACCTTGACATTTTAAAAAGTGCATCAGCTCCTCAAAACTGGCATTATTATAGAATTGTTTAGGCAGGCTGTAGCCCCACTGCAGGAGAAAAGGGCAGGGAGGAAGTGGGTAAGCTGTAAAAAGCTTCTTAACGTGTACAACACTCTGGTCAGTTTTATTTGCAATGTTCAGATCTAAACATGGTGCTCATTTTTTCCCACGGGATGTCTTGTGTAATTGATACTAACAAATTCCTCCAAAATGCCCGTTTGTAACAGAAACCTGCCTTGGTGCTGCCGGCCCCACTCGCCCTAGGTGGTATTGGCCAGGGGGACTGCAGTGGTGAGTGAGGGGCTGCTGTGGCCAGGCACTCACCCTCAGCCCCGCAGCTCTGCTGCTGGGCACATGGCAGGGAGCCTGAAAAACATGGGTGCTACCCCAGCTTCTGGTGGTGGACTGGGAGTTTTTAATTTTCTTAATAAAGGAATTTCAAGTAGTTAATATTTAGAATTTTAATTCTAAATTTTAAATGCCTTTGACAGTTTTTGCTTTTCATAATGGATCTGATCTTTGCAAATTGCAGAAAGTTACTTTGGTTAGCTTAGCAAGAATTTTAGTCAAAGCCAGGAGAAGTAGTAGCAATATTTGCCAATTCTGATTAACAAAGTTCTTTTTTCTTTTTTTTTTTTTCTGTAACTGTACTGCATTTCAACTGTAGATAATCACATCAAAAGATAATTTAGATTGTATACCTTAAAAAAAATCATAGCATGAAGTAGTTTGACCAGTCCTTCCATAGTAACTGCAGTTGAAGTTTATAAATAGCTGATTAATATCTGAATGTTAGTTTTCACATACATTGTTTCAAGACAAAGCTTAACTGATTTTTATGAAAACGGAATTATAATTGTCTTTGTTATTAAGAACTCCACAGGTTACTTAATCAGACAAGCCAGCACTTGCATCAGGTATTGAACTACCAGACTATTTTGGCTTTCCTGAAGTGGTTTGGGGGTTCTTATTTTTCAAAGGATCAAGCATAGAGTTTGGGCACATTAACATGGGAATAAAAGGGAGATGGACCTTTTCTGCCATAAAATCTTTTCCTTAAGATATGATGTGTATAAAGAAGCAGAGTCACAGGAACAGTGTGAACTCTTGCTCATTCAGGCAGTTCCCTGCAATTATTAACCTGAAATTATATTTCTTAGAAGCTTCTATCTCAGCTCCTTGAAAGCAAGGAAGTGAATGAGTGTTTTCTGTCACATGTAACTCAAGGCCCTCTTTGGTCCACACAGTGTCGGTCTAAGCCATGCTCTTGGTGGCTCTGCATATGCATTGAAGGGGGGAAATTATAAATTCATCTTCAGTGAAAGAGTGAAGGGTGATTGTCTCTGGTATGTTATGATCTGATATATTTTACATTGAATATGTAATCTGTAATTATGGTAAAGGGGAAGAATGCGCTGTCTCAGACAGTTGAAATTGTCAATAAAATATTACTCTTCTGTGTTTTACTGAAATACCATAGTACTAGAGTCTGGTTCTGTAGTTTCCATCTTTCTAAAAGTCATCTTCTATCTTGAATAATAATATCATTAGATAGTAATACTTAAAAATATTGATATCTGTTTATTTTTAATGTGATAATTCAAAAACAGACCAGGCAAATGCTAAAGCTATATGCCATTCATAAAGGAATGTTCTGTGTACTTCTAAAGATGTATTAATTTTAGAGGTGCTTTTCTTCTAATTTCTCAGTGGTGGACTTAATTTTTCAAGTAGTGGATTATTTTTTTCTTTTGTCTTGTGAATACTGTAACTGTTCTAGACTGTTAAGTATTCTTTCTCTTTGTGCAAATGTCAGTGGAGTCTTCAAGTGCTAAGGATTGTCTTGTCTTAGGTCATCTGATGAGAGGAAGTAGATACAGGGAGTAGAATGGTTTCCATTTTTTTCCTGAACCTGCCAACATTTGCAATCTTTGAACCAGTTTTGTTCTTGCAGTATGCTTGTTGTTTTGGTTTTTGTTAGTATGTCTGAGGCTGGGAAATAGAGATGAAAAATCACATGTTGTATATATGCACCTCTAAATAAATATTTTGCACTGAAATGAGTCTCTGGGCTGAGTTTGTTTTCTGTAACATTGTCTCTTTGTATGGAGTCGCTTATAAACTTATAGAAGTGTGTTGGCTGGCCCATTGGACAGGAGTGGTTTGATGTTATTAACAGCATTAAACTAATTTAAGTAGCATCTTTCTAGGCAAATCCCTTCATCCTTAATGATTCTGACTTTTTTCAGAGTAATTATTTTTTTAAAAATAAAAGATCAAACCCATTTCAGGATTAAATATATTTGCCTATAATAGTGCTTTTTAAATTTCAGTTTTATTCTCAGCTGCAGATAAACCCTAGATGCCAAGTTACATTCTAGTTGAACTGTAGCAAGCGGCGGTGAACTGCGTGTCTGTCAGAAAGGTCAGCTGAAGCACATGCTGGCTAAAAGGCTCCTTATCCTCCATTATACCTGTTTTAAGTTGAAGTAATGTTTCCAAGTAATACTCTTACATTCTGTCTCCATGAGATTTTGTGAATAAATAAGCAAAAAAAAATCTTTGAGCAAAAAGAATACTAAATATTGTACCTAATATTGACACGATTCTAAATATGATCCTCCCAACAGGTAATGCAAGCTGGAATGGTATTTTACATGTTTAAAATACAGTGGACAAAAAGAGGTATAAGCTGCATATTAGTTTATATATTTTTAAGTTTAGAACAAGTAATCTTTGTATTTGGAAATGTATTTGTTATTTTTATGGTGGTTGGATCTGGAGTGATTTTGCTTTCGGCCTCTGACTGGAACTTGCTGCACCATGGCTAAGGAGCTGGTTGAAGAGAGACTCCTTTGACAAGTGTCTGAGCACTGGGGTGGAGGGGGGCAAATTCAGTAGCATTTCCCTTATTTCACATGTATCTCAAGTAAGATAAAATGCCAAATGTGAGTTTTAAGGTCTTTTCTTGTCAGTACGATGCTATCACTGTATTTTTAATCTCCTTTTTGGTTTAGAAGTGGACCATATGCCTAGTCACCTTGAAAACATGCTCTTCTTGTTTTCAGTAGGGTCAAACAGGCTGCCCAGAGATAAAATCGAATAATGTCCCTCATCTACCTCAAATCTGATCACTTGAATGGTGTGTGCTGGGTTGTTCCCTTCTGTTTTGTTGAATTTGGTTGTTTTGGATCTCAGACTTGTTGGTCTGTGCTGCTTGGGGTGCTGAGGCCTCCCCTCTCAGGGCGCAGGACCATCTCCGTTCTCCTGCAGTCAGGAGTTTCCTGTGCAACCGCTTCTCTTGTACGTGTCTGGTTTCACTTTGAGCACAGCACTGTCTGAATACTTTGAAAATTCTCTGCGATTTAATGTGGTTTTTTAGCAATTTTCCTTTAGATCAGAGGCAGAAGTTACAAGTGCTTAAGAACAAAAGAACAAGGTACTGCACCCCGAACTATCCTTTGCTGCTTAAAAGTCCGTTCTTCATGTAGGCATTATAGGTCTCCCTAGAGTTTGAATAATTGCTGTTTAATAAGCTTATAGAAAAAAACCCCAAACCTTAAAAACAAAGTAGAAAGATGAAAATGCCCTCCTTCAATGTCAGTGGTACTTTTTGTGTCACGCAAACAAAGATACTTGTTTAATGTGGTTTTGTTTCTGTATTTTGTCTGTATGAATGCCTAGGAGAGCAAGATTATTTGAAGAAAATGAGAGAATTAAAAATAAAAAATTACTTGTATGTCCAGTGCTTATTGCAACTAAATTTTGTTTCATTGTAAAAGTGATTCTGCCATTCAAGCTTGAAGAATTGCATCTATCACTTTTGTAAAGTGCAAAGTTGTGTTGGCAGGTGAGGAGGGTGGAGAGTGCGATAACCCAATAACCTTTAGCAGTTGAAGACCTAAATTCATATGAATTACATTGAAGAATGATGTGGAAGTAAATTATCATAAAAATAGCAATATAAGCATTGAGGCATTTTAGTAACAATTATGTGCTTTACATTTTCTATCGGAAAATTTACTGGAGAGGTAACAATAGTCTGTTAGTCCAACTGATGTAGCTGGGAAACAAAACAAAACCAGTTTAATATTTGAGTCATTTCACTTTTACTGTCATGAGGATTTTTTGGTAGCATCATTACAGCAGTGACAAATAATGATGGCTCTTTATGGGACATCTCTGTAAGGACACTTAAATATTCTGTTACAATTGAATGGATCTTTTAAACGAAAAATACTTGACAGGGACCTATTTTTCAAATTTGTATGTCAAATTTGTATTACTTTCTAGTAGTAATTACTCCATTGCACAGTTAATGAGACCAGTAGAAGTGAGAAATCACTGTGATCTACCAGTGGTAAGGGGGAAGTGGTTTTGGAGCACTATATAGCTAATAGATAACAAATACCAAAGTACCAAGTAATGTGAGTGTTTCTCCAGTAACTAATTCAGCATTTCAGTGCAAGTGAGAACTTGTGGAATTTAAACAAACTTTGAAGTCAGAGTACAAAAGGCTAGATAGACATGTTATTTTCCATGCTTAATGTATTTTTGATATGCGAATTACATGCTGTATGAGTTTGTCTGTTTGAACCCTAATTTTATGAAAAGAAACCCTAAGGCGGTAATCTTTCAGATTGCTGTGCTTGTGTTTAGGATAAGGTTATGTAAACTGAAGGCATATATGCAGGGTTTTTTGAGATAAGAATCTACATTCCAGCAACCAGTAATTATACAATAAACAATTAACTGTTCTAATAAATACAATGTTTTTATTGAAAGACAGATTCATTTTTGAGGTTGCGGTTGCATTAACTATGGCCTGGGAGTTTGTATTAAAAAGAAAGGCATCATACATTTTGAGTGTTCTTGGGATGCTCATAATTACTAGAATTTTGAGACGCTAGTAATTAAAAAGGTTTTTGAGATACTAAGCCTAGAGGTTATTCTGTACCCCGCTGTTAATTCCAGCCGCCTCTGTGTTACAAAGTGTCTACGTGGTAATTATTTCTGTGCCTAGACAGTGAGTGCAACTGAGAAAAGTAGTACCTGAGATTCTTTGTTTTTTCAAAGGACTGTGGTTCTTTCTTTAGGCTTGTGCCCCTAGTCTGGCACAGTGTCTGTAAGCATTGCTGTGCTATAAGAAACCAAAACAGAAAATATATCCCCTGTTAGGGTATCTCAGGCACAGAAGATAATCTAGAAGCCTAAAATACTCTGTCCCTTACAGACAGGCTATTGCTAGTTCATAATGTGTGGAAGTCACAGTGCTCTTCCAGGTTCATCAGATCTCCCCTGCCTCCTCATGTCATGTTAATGAAAATGAAGCAAATCCAGTAGTGTTGCCAATTTTTACATTATTTGGTGACTTCTCTGAAAGTTTCCCATGATGTCATGATTCCTGGCATCAAGTGTTCCGTTTTTTTCCTTATGCAGAGTAGCTGCTGCCCCCTCATCCCAGGGGATGAAAGAGGATAAGGGAAGTCTCCCTTACAGCAGTCAGCAGGGAAGGCTGTGGGTTTTGCCATTTGGGGTATTTTGGCATCTGTTTACAATTGAATTTTGAATTTAAAGCAGTCTCACATGTGCACTGGAGTAAGTAGTGACTACCTATAAATTCAACAGCCAAAAGGCAAGAAGAGGAGAAGATAAATGGCTATTCAGTCATACAGGCTTTTGTTTTTCCTGTGTGGCAGGTGCTGTACAGAGCTGAATCTGTGGAAGCTTGAAAGCGTTGAAATTTTGTTTTGCTTCCCCCTCCTTTTTCTGCCTCTTAAGTTGGAAATCATTAGGACTTTTGGCAGGTTCATAATGTTGCTTGATGTCTAGAGTGCATTTCTCTATGTTCTGTATTACTGCTTTTGCATGGACCTAGACAGTGTATATTTTTAGTTTGCTTCCATTAAGCCTGATTAAAGCACCATGTTAATTTAGATTACTCATTTCAAAAAGATAAATAAAAACTGTGGTTCATTAACCTAGATTTACTGCCAAGAGATCTGAAGACTCAGATTTGTCACTTAGTAGTGCTCTCACTCAATTTGATTAGAATCATACCAAAATTAACAAAATCATTAAAAAAACAACTACCACTCCTGCAGCTTCCTAGTCACTCAGTCCTTTGTATTAAATGTGGTCCTCTAAGTTTTAATGGGATCAGAAGCGGAAGTTTCAGTGCACATACATTTGTAGCCATCTGTTTACATCAGTAAATCATTACAAAGTGTCCATCCAGTGTTTCTTAGGTTTAAATAAGAAAAACTATGTCTTTCTGACCTAGTCCTTTGTAGACTGATCAGTTTTGACTTTTTTATGTTGTGTGGGTTTTTTTGTTGTTGGTTTGGTTTGGTTTTCCCCCACTTTGACTCATTAGGTTTTGTAGTACTGTTTTTATCTGCTTAGCATTTTTAGTGATGCCCTAGCACAACCACATGTCTCTTGGGCTTGTGTTCTCTTCTGTTTCTGTAACTTCTTGGCTTGTGTTTGGGATTTCATAGTTGTGCTGTGTTTCTGTAGCTATATATTTTTGTTAATAATGTTTAATTTCTTCCTTAGCTTAAGCTATGGAGGAGGACATTCATCACATTCAGAAACAGATCTTCACAGACAGACATACACAGCTTCTCATCAGCTTCCTGGATACTCTACTACACACCATCCTACTGGTAACTGTCTGTATCATGACATTGCAGTTTAATTAGCTAAAGAAAAAAAACCTCAAACCTATTACATAGTTCAGACTCGTGTTGATGAATTCTATAATTGGAGGGAGTTTGTCATGCCGGTGGTTCTTAAAGAAACTGCATTTGTTCTTTAAAATACCACTTTTTCTGGACTTGGCCCATGCATAAGGGCCAAATGTTAAGTATACCTCAAAAGCCAATTCTTTTAGACTAAAGCAGATAGCAAAACTACTGCAAGTTGGAATACGCTGTTGCTAGTACTTGCATGTGCAAACTTAGACATAGTGCTGGGGGAAAGTTAAAATTTATGTTAAATATAGTAGCAGATTAGGCTGCGTTACATCTGCGTCAGGATCTGCCTGTGATCCTTATGATATCCTGTTCCCATGTCTGGAGAAGATGGGGCATGACTTCTTCATGCTCATTTGCAACGCAGTTTCTAAGGAAAGATATTTGAGGTCATTTGCTGGCTAGAATCTTGGCAAGGTCCTTGATCGGGACAGTGGAGGGTCACAACTGCAGGGCATGTTTCATGGTGCAGACCCTGCAGTCATGTCAATCTCAGTTACTCAAAACTCTGTATCTCCAGTGTTTCCCATTGAGCTCCCTGCCATTGAAAGGTGTGAGCAACAGGGAGCTCACAAAGTTGTTTGTTGAAAAAGGGACTGCAGACAACACTCCTTTTCTTGTGCCAGTCCGACAGAGAACTCCAAACTGCTACAAGCTAGCCAATGTGAGAAAAGGTTGAGACGTCGAACGTGTTTCAGAAGGAATTCTGAATGTTTAAACAGTTTGTGTAAAGAAAAGGAACTGTGAATCCTCAGATGAAGGGAGAATGTTAATGGTGTACCTAAATATTGTTTTTAAGCATCATATTTGACATATATTTAATAACAGATAAAAACCTGCATACTCAACTTCCAGTTTATATAGTTGCAACACTGCAAACCAGGTAAACACTGAAAAATCGATGTGCTTTAGTAATGCTAATGTTTCACAGTTTACTTCTAGTGAATTATGAATGTATATTCTTGTTATTGATTGAGCTTCTTGTAAGTTCATTTGAATTGTTTTTGTTTTATTTCCCTCCACCCTCATCTAGGTCTTTCAGGAATATTTGATACCAGTATGCACAGTGCTGGAAGTAACACTAAGGAAACCTCTTCTGTTATGAATTTTCTCTCTGCTATTGAGTCTCGTACCGCTCAGGCAGTCTCTTCAGGATCTACCCTTTTACCACAATTCAGGGCTCCTTCCTGGCAGACAGGTGAAAACATTTCTCTTGAAATAAAATTTTGTCATGATTCTATGGAATGTTTGGGAAAATTTGAAACAAAAATATCCTGACTAGCTGAAAATGCTATGTGTCTTCTACCTCTTTTCCATCTCAGTATTTAAAAATCTCAAAATCAATGAAATTGTATTGGCAGAAGAATTATATTAAAGAATTTCATGAACAGAAGTTGTTATTGTTTAGAAAGAATTTAGATACATAGGGTATTATTTTGCTTAATGAGTCAAATTTATTCTCCAACTTTGTTTGGAAGTAGTCTCACTAACACCATAAGCAAATTCAGATAGATCTAGCAGATCTTTCGTTCTCGAACTCTGTTCCCTGTCATAGTTGTTGTTCTGTGCTATTACTATTAAAAGTCTATGGATAACTTTAGCCCCTTTGTACACAGAAGTAATGAGCAAGGTGTTCTCAAAAAGAAGGTCTGGGGTGCATGTTGTGTAGAAATAAATGATCTAATCTACAAGTAAACAAACTTGCTGTCTTTTTCTGGCAGACTGACTTTCTGTAAACCTTGCCCATTTGTCAAACCCATGCAGAGCAGGAAACTTTGCATATTTTGAGCTTGCTATAGACAGCCGCACCAAGAGAAGTATTGCTACTGCATCTGAGGGTAGCTTCAAGGTTATGGTTAATCTTACTTAGTGGCCTTGCAGTGAATCTGATCTAGTTACTGATCAGACAGAAAACATTTGGGAGGTTGTCTTTTTCCTTTGGCAGGATAGTCTCTCCACCATATCAGCACCTGATCTGTGTTTCCGTGCAGCTGTATGATTGCTGGTTCTGATTTAGGGAGGAGGCATAAGGTAGGAAGAGGGAAGAGTTGAACAATCCTTTTGTTGACAGTTTGCACTTAGTCTGTTGAGTGTAATGTGCAGCTGCGTTCTGTGAAGAGCTACTCAAATAGCTGAGAAGAGAAAACACGGCTTTTTATTCACCATGGACAAAAGAAGATATGTGGGAGCACAGATGAAGTTGCACACTGTTAGTCTGTCAAAAAATCTTAATATAAATCAGCGGTGTTTAGAGTTGTGGTGACCCATCCTCACATCGGATTGTCAGCTGGGAAGAAATCTTTTTTTTTTTTCCCCTCTTCTCCCTAGCATTCTCTCCATTGCAGCCTGCCTAACAGTGAACTGTGCAAAGTGGGGAGACATGTTGTGGGTTGGGCTTGATGTTGATACCAGTAATTGAGATACTTTTCAGTACTCATTACTAACAACTCATCTGTAAGCCCATTTTCAATACCTGTTATCTGAGCTTTATGTTGTCCTTTAATGTTTTTGCTGTTTTTCTGTATCCCTCAATCCTCCTGTGCCTTTTGAGAGCTTTGTCTTCCACAAACATTTTGATGAGGGAAAACAAGTGCTATTTACTCTTCAAGGTGAGGGTTTATCTTTGAATTTTTCTCCAAACCCTGCAACTGATGATTTGATGGGGAAAAGAGGAACAGTGTGTTTGTTATACTGTCGTACCAAGTCTCCTTTGATATGTGGGATCTGTTATCAGTGTTCTGATTTCTCAGGGTAGTGGGCGCTATCTGTGCACACAATTTATTACTTTTGCCACATACCTTTTGTCTGCTCCTCTGTGAAAGTAAAATATAGACCCCAGCAGCTCTGCCTTAATAATGCTTCTGTGACTGTCTCTTGCCTGATTTAAGAAACTACTTGTGTTGTAGGAAGGGCTTCTGATTTATGGAACAGAAGGGAAAAAATACAGGCTAGATAAGAAATGAACATCTTAAGTTAAAATAGGAATACAGTCTTCCCCTTCTTCGATGCTTCTGGATGCCCCTACCTTTGTGTTTGTGGTAGGGATCAATGAAAGAGACCCTGATTGTACATGATGCTGCATTTTTTTAGAATGGGGGGTGGGGGGAGGGAAGGGCATTTAAACACTGCTTATAATTTCTTACTGAGAAAGCCTTTATTGTTGACTAATGAAAAATACCTTGACATTCCTTCAGTATCACATCTCTTCATATCAGTTTGTTTTGAACTGAAAGGTAGAAACAAAGACTTTCTTTCGCAGTTTCATCTGAAACTTCCAAAGCAATTGTATGATTAAGTTGCAATCTGTTTAAGACGGCTTAATATATTTTAAAAGGAAAATTTACTCTTTTAACCTGAAGTAGTCATCTCAAAAGAATCTTTATTTACTGAGAATTATTTTATTTATTGTTAATTGATCTGAGATTAAAAGCTGTTTTAAGTATCCAAGAAGAACTGAAAAGTTCACATTATACTAGCTGTTTTTTTTTTTTCTGAGTTACCCAGTTGAAAATGATTCCTTGACAAGAAGTGTAAGCCTCTCTGACATTAAACTTGCTGCCTTTACTCTCATAGCCTTTGGAAATAGTACACAAACTTCACCGGTACCTGCAAGTTACAGGGTGAAAAGCCCTGAACGATATGGATCACTGCTGTAAGCCCCAAAGCTTGCAAGGGAATTTCACACTTCTGTTTCAGTTGGAATAGCATATTCTGTTGAGAAACCTTGTTTAAGGCAGGATGTCATACCAATGTCCAGATGCAAATAAGTAACATTATACTTTTCAGATGGATAGTTGCACTGTGCAGATAGTTGCTGTCTGTGGATATTTTGGACTCTCACTTTAGAAAGCATACAAATCACATCTATTCTTTGAAAGGCAAAGCCCTCCTTTAAGAAACATATTGCAAAGTGTATAGGCCGTTACCTATGTCACTGTAAGCTCTGAAATGTTTCACATAAAGTGAGTTATAAAAGTATTGGTGAGGATAAGTGCAGGAGATGGAATTGCTTTTTTTGCTGTGCGTGTATTACAATTGGATAAGGTGTAATTTTGCCTTTTTACTTTAAAGTGTCTGGGGCTTTTGATTGGTTCCCTGTACTTCTTTTTAAGCTGAAATAAAAGCTAATAAAGAGCCTTCAGTTTCCAAAAGGAATTAATATTCTACAATTTTTTAATCCACAATTTTCATCTTAAGGATAGGAGTTTTTTCCTTGGCAATTTACTGTAGGTATGGAATTTCTTAAAAAACCCTGCACTTCCAGTTTGAAAATTACCCACAATAAGTGCCTCCCTTTTTATGTTTTTGTTGAAAAGGGTGGTGGTTCTAAAGAAGGTTGTATCTGTAAATGCTTTAAGATCTTACAATTAAATGAGTTACAGAGATACAGTGTTGTAACTTGTAAAGCTCCCTTATGGTCTTTCTCCTTTCTTGTTTTGTTTTTGTTTTTTTCCAGGTATGCATTCCTCAACAGCCACAGAACTGTTTGTTACTGGAGCTTTGCCAACCTCTGGAACATTTCCACCAACATCTGCTTTATCAGCATATCAGCATCCCAACACTTTCAGCAGTAGAAACTTTGCTACTACTCCTTCTCTTACTCTTCAAGATAGTACTTTCAGTGCAACATCAAATGGTCTTTTAACTACCCATGATCCTTTATTACAGATTAAAACATCACAAGGCACTGTTCCAGCTGCTTTGACATTTGAGCGCCTAGGCAGTTCTGTTTTAAGTACCAGTATACCACCTCAGTCATCAACATATCGTTCTGCTCAAGAATCTGCACCCCATCTTCTGCAACCTCAATTCAGTTTGTTGCCTTCAACCCTCGGAGGAGCTCAGCAGGTTTCTCAGGCGTACAGCACATCTGTCTTTACTGGTTCCACTGCTTCTATTGACAGAGCACTTCAGCGAGAATGTAGTGTTATTAAACACCATCAGCGGCCTTCAAGTACTCAATCTGTTCAGGCTCAACTGACTGTTTCACAGCATTCCTTACACAGCTATTTAACAAGTACAAGTGGAGTTAATTTTCAGGATACATCTAGGCACTCAGCATTATCCTGCAGTCCAGTTGGAGATGTTACTCAGGTGAGCAATGGAGGACCACAGCAGAAGACTTCTCAAGTCACAGTGGAACTTGCTCAGTCGTACACATCTGCAATTTCATCACCTGGTTTTCCATCTGCTTCCACAGCAAAAGTGAAAAATTGTTCCATGAAGCAGCCTCCAAGGTCAACAAAGACCCCCAAACCTCAAAGTGTAGCTCCAATTGTGCAGACACAAAGCTATGCCAAAACTGCACAAAACCAGAGTTCTGTCATTACAGGCCAAGCACAGATCTATTCTACAGCACAGCTCCCAAGCTTATTGTCGGTCAGCCAGTCCCAAAACTATGCTTCATCCCAGGCTCAGAATGTGCCACCTGTCAGTCATTCACAGGATTTCTCATCCAGCAAGGTTGAGAAGCTGCCCTCACTGTATAAAACATTGACTTTTTCTGGGCAATCACAAACTATTACTTCTGATAGTCAAAGTCTAAGTTACTCCTCAGAGGAACAGGTATTGACTTCGGTTCCAAATGAGAACTACTCTGGGCAAACAAGGGAACTTTCTTCAGTCAGCCAATCTCAGAGCTACTCTTCTAGTCACTCTCAGGGTTTATCTCCAGTTAGCCAATCCCAAGTTAGTTTTTCATCTCAATCGCAAGTTTTATCAGCTGTTAGTCCTTCAGAAAGCTATTCTTCTGGGCAGTCTTTAACATTAACATCACCCTCTCTTTCCTTTAATGCCTCTCCTCGGATACAAACGCTCCAAGCCTCAAGTCCTAATCAAAACTATATTTCTTTACATTCTTCTCAGAACTCTCAGTCACAAGAATCCTCCTCTCCACAGTCTCAAAAGTTTTTGCCATCTGTCCAGTCTCCTCCTTTTGCATCCCCGGCTCATTCACAGACTTTGCAGAACAACAGGCCTTCCTCAGAAGCAAAGTCATATGTTAAAAGGAAGTCTGACTCTAATTTGTATGCCTCATCAAAACAAGAGGAGGAATTGTCGATGCAGAATATGCAGGCATTGCAACAGCAAGCTGCTCTTGAATCTTCAACTCAGAGGCTAACTGATGAGGAGATCAGTGCTCAGGATGCGTCCTATAGGGTCTCAAAAGCAGATGACCGATACTCTCAAAGTGTAATCAGAAGTAACTCTCGTCTTGAAGATCAAGTTGTTGGGCTTACTCTTCAAGGAACGAAAAAAGATGAAAGAATGGTCAATTCTGTGGAACAGCTTTCCCAACATATTGGCCACATCACTAGCCTAAGCCATGATATAAAGAAGACAACTAATGTAATGCAAACACCACAAGTAACTGTGAGTGCTAAAGAACTAAACCAGCAACATTCTCTTATGCATAAGGTACATGAAAATAAAGCTCAAGAACAGCAGGGCCAAGTCATTAGTACACCTTCGCAGGTTCAACCTCATGCTTTAAGACATGGTCATCAGCTCTGTTTGCCCAGCACACAGGTACTTCTGGAGTCAGCCTGTGACTTGCAGATTCTTCATCAGTCAATGCTGCAGTCGGGTTTAGGACAAGCAAAGGCATCACCACAAGTGCAAAGAATACAGAGTCCTCAACAGGTGACACATCCATTCCTTCAGATGGATGGTCATATTATTCAAAGTAATGGGGGTCATTCTCAGCAACATCTTCATTCTCAGAATGCAGAAGTAATGAAAATGGACATTTCTGAGCCCTCAAAACCACTACAGCAACATTTGACAACGAAAGATCACTTTACTCAGACAAATCAACATGATTCAAAAAATCAGTTTGTTTCTCTTAGTTCAATATGCTTTCCAGAATCTATACTACTTAGTGATGAGAGGAATATATTATCCAACGTAGATGACATCCTAGCAGCAACAGCAGCAGCTTGCGGTGTAACACCATCTGAATTTGCCAAATCAGCTTCTAATGAAGAGGAAATTCAGTCTGTTGAAAATAGCGAGGAGTCTAAAACACAGTTCCGATCGATGGATGTAAGACATGTGTCTTCTGGTTTCAGTGCCTCACCTAGTGTAGTTGGAAAGCCAGCAAGCTTAAGTAATATTTCCCTCAATGGTGGCCAAATGACTATAAATCTTACACCAGTGTCAACAATACAGACAAAAACGGTGAACCTTGATCAGCAACACATTGAAACTGCTGATCAAAATATACCGGCAGGAATGACCTCTCCTACACTTGGCCCTGGTCAAGAAGAGCAAGAACAAAGGGCTATTCCAGTTAAGAAACAGTCTAGCATCAGTCATGAATCTGAAGAAGATAATGATGTTTCTGCTGATGGTACGCTGAATGCAAGAGACACAGAATTTGTTTCAAGTGGTAGGAGTCTAAGTGAAGAAAGTGCTGCTTCAGAGAATGATTTTAGTATGGGTGGTGATGATGGCACACTAGCAGGTAACCAGTCAAAGGGTCCATTGCAGCCACTACCTGTGCCCCAAACTGGAGAGGGAACTATCAGTAGAACTGAAGAAGAATGCCAAGATGTAACTCAAGGGAGCCTTCAGAAGAAAAAAAGCAAAGGAAAAAGCCAAAACAAGAATGCTGCAGAAGATGACAGTGCAATTCAGAAACAGGTAAAAAGAAGTGGACAGTGTAAACGTCAAAATTCAAGAGGAAATGACTCATGTTTGACATACTCTTCTCCTGTTTCTGAAAGTTGTTATGATACTTACCAGCATCAGGAAAGAATGAGGCAGAAAATCAAAGAAGTTGAGGAAAAACAGCCTGAAGTCAAAACAGGATTCATTGCATCTTTTTTAGACTTTCTAAAGTCTGGGCCTAGGCAACAGTTTTCAGCTCCAGCTGTACGAATGCCAAACAGGACTAGACGACCAGTTACCCAAATAGTTCGCGCCCCGTGCCTACAGTCCTCTGCAAAGCCCCAGCCAGCAGTAGCACCTGTAGCTGCTGAGGTTAGTGAAGAAAGTCCAACCAAAAAAGCTGATGAAGAACTTAAGAAAAATTTAGAAGCATTGCCTTCATTTTCTTCTGATGAAGATGATTCTGTGGGGGGTAACCATGATCTTCAGAAGAGCATCTCTACTGCATTGTCAGCCCTGGATGATACATCCGATAGAAAGAACAGATCAGGTAAAACAGTTACTGCGGTGCATATGTTGAAGGAGATGTCTGTAGCTGATGGGGGAAAAAAATTAAGAATACTTTTAGTTATCTTCAGTTCAGGTAAAAGTTTTGATTGGTTTTGCTTTTAATAATTAAGGGTTCTGTTCAAAAGGTGTGGGCTATGAAGTAAGCTAGCATTTCCTACAATTAGCAAATATGTAAAATTTTTGGGCTACTTAAGTAGGACTCTTCTAATGCCCAAAAGTTATTTTAGCCCAGAGCTGGAATAACGCATCTGTTCTCTTCTCTGGCTTAGAATGCTAAGTATGATTTTCATCTGGAAACTTCAACAAACTGTCATGTCACAGGTTTTAAATCTTTTTTTTTTAAATCTAGCAGGATAACATATTAATAATTGCCATCAGCAAAGGGTTAAGCTCTTCCTAGGTAGAGTTAAACATGAGCTTTCTGTCATGATAGAGTCGCAGGGAATTTGGAAACAATTTTTGTGCTTGTAAACTGAGTGCTGGTTTGGCTAGTCTTGACCAAGATGGGAGTCATTTGACTTCTATTTCAGCTGTATTAGGCACGAGTGTTGTAGCTCCACATTGATAAATAGCTAGCAAAAGAACAAAATGTGAGAAGGGTTGTTTTGGGCTGTGAGGGGCAGACAGCGACCACTGGTGCCAGTGGTGGTTAGTGTGCCACACACTTCTCCATTTCACTTGTAATACATCTGTTCTGTGTGTTGGTGTTCAGTTTTTGACCAATGCTGTGGTGTTCTGAAGTGTTTTCAAAATACAGCATATTTTTGCCTAGTCAGACTTTTTCAGTGATGCTTGTTTTCTCTGGTAAGCACTTGAAAACTACCCAGCTGATCATGTAACTGCTAATTCAAGAGAAATACCATTACCTTCCAAAATAATCACAGGGAGAAAAATGAAACATTTCTTATACTCTTCTCAGGACCTATGACCCATAGCCTGATTCTTAACAAAATACAATGAAGTAATTTTTTATCTTTTTAAAGATTTTCTTTTTCCTACAAAAATGACATGATTTACTGAAAAATGCATAGCAGAATTGAATTAAATTGTAATAATCAGACCTAAAATACTGGCGACAGATTGTGGAATACATGATATACAATACAGTACTTCATCTTAACTCCTGTTCTGTTATCTTCTGTGGATATTTCTGTTCAGTTATGTCAAATTCATGCCTTTCAGAAACGCTCTCACAGAAGGTGAAGTTCCTCATGTGTGTATGTATTTTAAACACGAAAGCAGGGACATTTTTCCCCCAGAAAGCCAAAATGTGGGCAGTGCCATGGTGTGAGCCTCTTGTTGAAGCTAATTAATTTTAATAAGCCATGTTCTGTGTACAACTTCCAAAGGAAATATTTCAAAGGGGTTTTTTGAGCATTTCTATTAGTGGTTTGGGGGTTTTTTTTCAGTGATTTCTTTTACAGTGTTATTGTATCTTCTTTATTATTCATAAGGATGTAGTATTTATACCACCAATTTCTTGAATTTAATTTCCTGTTGTATCAAGTCTGTATGTTGTACAAGATGCTTAGTAATGATGACTTATTTCTTACTTGCTGGTGTTTTGTGTATTTTCTAGTAATTCATTCTGTCTGTCTTTGCACATAAGTATGGAAAGACAAATATTAAACCAGTCTTCTGTTGGTAGTACTATGTAACGTATGTATGTCTATCTGCTCTTCTGAAGAATGTGTAAAATATACTTGGGGAACTAATAATGCTGTGTCTAATTAAAGCTGCCATAGCTTTCACTGAACAAAGAGATACAACATACTTGCAATAATGTGATGTGAAATATCCAGAAAAATTAATGGATTAGCAATTTTACTGAGGTGATTTAATGAATCTTCACATCTCTGGTATATAGCTTTTGTGTTAACACATTAATTTGATATTTAAATCATTTGTTTTGAATCACTTATAAAAATATATCAAGCTATCTTTCTTTAATTTTTTCAAGTGAAAAAGTCAGCAATTAACAATAATTGTAACAAAACTGTAAGACAGTTATCTTAAGTTTGAAGCCAATTTCATAGGTGACATTAGTAATTATGCTATAGCTAATACACATGCATTTCTTTTAGATCAGCAAGTCTGTTCAAACTAATATGTATAAAAGAGTATAAAGTAATATCTAAAAAGGATTTCATTTTTTTTCAGGTGGGAAAGAGTAATAATTTTGAAAGGTGGGAGTTTCTTTTTTGGCGTAGAGGAGGAGAATGTTCTTTCACTTCTTTGATTTGTACCATCAGTTCTCATCCCTCACCTCTGTTAATATTAAAAATTATTAGGATATTGCCAAGGTTTTAATCTGGAATTTACAGTTTCATTATCACAAGATGCAAATGATAAATGTCCAAAAGTCCTACGAGTCATGTTTTCATATTTCATGTGTATTTCTGTTTCCTTAATCCAATTTAAAAAAACTTTACTTATCAGCAGATTGGCAACAAGATTCAGTGCTGTAACCTTTACTGTGTTACTTGCTTATTCACACAAAGTGCAACAGTATTTCCTGTTGACTGTGCCTGTAACTCTCTAAATTGTTTTCTAAAATGTTCATCTTTGTTATTTCTAGATGCTAACAGATGCAGCAGTTTGATACTAACAGAAGTATATTAGCTATAATATTTTGGTTTTATTTAAGGTTAGTTTTCTGGCCAAGATGATGCTCCTATTTTAACTCTTAAAATGGGTGGTTTTCCTGGAATAGTTGTATTTAATTTATATTGTAATAGAAAAGAAGAAAAATAAACCTAGTTCTCATTTTAACCTCCCAATCCTTGATAATTTGTTTAACTGAAATTTGGATTTTTTTTTTTCTACAGAAGCTGAAAAAGTGGGAGTTCTTACTGCTACCACCACCACTACTGCTGTAATAAAGCAGGAATCTTCACAGACAACTGCTCCTGTAGTCGGTGTGCAGGAGAAAATGAATCCAGCTGACCCCTTAAAAGTAGCTCAACAGGATGCTGTGACTTCAGAACAACTGGCAAAAATCCAGGCTACTGTTGCAATAGAAGGATGTACTGACGAGGAGAATACGGACAGTGGAGGAGAGGGCATGTACAGGGAACGTGATGAATTCGTAGTGAAGATTGAAGATATAGAGACACTAAAGGCAAGACAAATACTTGCTGGGATTTTAAAAAAAAAAGGGAAATATGTAATAACTAGTTGTTTGGAATTTTGAAATGCGTATTTCAATTTTATCCCTGGGTAACTTGCTCAAAAAATATAATGCAGAAACACACTTCTTGGAGAAAAGTAATCACTGTTTCTAGCAAATAATTTTATGATCTTACAGGTTGCTTTGCAAACAGGAAAAGAGCCTCCAGCTATTTGGAAAGTACAGAAGGCTTTATTGCAAAAGTTTGTTCCTGAAGTGCGAGATGGACAGAGAGAATTTGCTGCTACTAACAGTGTGAGTCTTAAAAATTCCACATGAAGTCTCATGGGAACTGATTTCCTTAATAGAAGTCTAGGGAACAAAATCAAATGTGATTCTGTCATACACTCTTAGCAAGAGAGAAAGACTAAAACCAAACCCAAATGTTTTATTCCTTTCCTTCTATTCTAAAAGTCTCTCTCAACAGATTGATGGGCAGATTCTTTGCTTTCCAGCTTGGGCTTTTTGGTATCATTCAGGCTTCTTAAAGGAACAAGTTTTTCACAGCCCGTGTAAAGTTAGTGGAAGCAGGCTTGTGAACCAACTGCTTTCCACCATGGGAAGGATACAGATAGGATTCAGTTTCAAGAGGCAGCCTTTTGCCAGGCAGATAATCCTCTTGGGATAACACATGAGGGAAGATTAAATGGAGAAAATGAATCCCAATGTACCTCTTGTCTTATTTTCTTACTTCAAATATTATGTGGAAATCCATTAGAGAATTTAAATTAATTTAGAAATGCTGTAGGATGGCTCATCTTTGTATCTACAAGTTGGTTTTAAACTGCCTCTTTTTTTTTCTTTGTATTTAAATTTGTAATTGTTAAACGGAATAATTTTACTTAACAGAAACACTTGTGTATTAATTATTTTAATTTTTTTAGTATCTTGGCTATTTTGGGGATGCAAAAACAAAATACAAACGAGTGTATGTGAAGTTCATTGAAAATGCAAACAAAAAGGAATACGTCAGAGTATGTTCAAAAAAACCACGAAGCAAGCCTGTACAGTCATCAAGGTATTTTCTTTCTATTTGTTTTTCATTTTGCAGTATTGTTTTCTTATTAAGAACACACCTATTTTAATAAATAAGACTTATACTCAGGATTATGTTAATTCAGCTTTAAGGTGGAAACTGAGAAAATCAATTTTAATATTATCTCCAGTGTCCTACAGCTCATAAATTCTACCAACATTGGGCAACTTAAACTTTCTGTGTCTGTTTATCTAGTTATAAAATCAGGATACTGTTTAATCATAGTTTATAGAGAATCATTGTTAAGCCTTGTATCAAAAATAGAGTAGTATAATGTGTATGACCTAATTCCTAGTTACATGTAACAATGAAGTAAGTATTTATAATCCATGGGGAATATATTCTGGTTAAGTAAGACTATAGCTATTTTATTAATGACAAAACTTGCACAGTAATTATTTTCATAAAGATTGTCTTCATAATATTGCAGGACTATTCATTCCAAACCTAGTAGTAGCAACAACAAAACCCCTGATCCACCAGCACCAAAACCAACAGCAACAAAAGTCTCCTCTGTGAAACCCAAAGCTAAACAGCCAAAGGTAAAGGCTGAACCACCACCAAAGAAAAGGAAAAAGTGGAAAGAAGAATTTTCATCTTCCCAGTCTGATTCTTCACCTGAGGCCCAGAGTGATGAGGATGGTAAGAGACATACTACTGTTAGCATCTAGGCCTACTGGAACTTAACTGAAAATAGTATTACAACGCTATGTTGCTCAACATTGCAAATTCTTCTTTGTTAGCCTCAGGAGGAAAAAAAAAATAAAAAAATCTGAGAGTTCCATGCAAAATGGATTTCTTCAAATTTTTTTCTTTTTGTTTGTGCTTCAGTAAATATGTGCAACTGAAATGATCCGAAATGTAGTTTATCAGTTAGATAAATATGTTTTTATTGCTTGCTTTCTGAATGGGTACAATTGAAGAAGGAGCTGATCTTATTTTTCAAATACATCTCAAGAATCGGATTCTTCATTAATTTTCCATTGCAACTCCTCGTCATGTCTAAAGCAACATTCCCGCAGTGCCTGTCTGCATGCACATGTGGGCAGAATTCAGATACTGCTGTTGTTTTTTCAAAACCCAAGGAGAAAAGCAGACGACTTTTTGGCTGCTTCATTGCTTGTCTAAATGCCAGCTGTTCAAATGCAGCCTGCTGAGCAGACTTGCTGTTAAGACATTCATAGCATCTTGGAACATTGAGATATGTTTGCAGTAATTCTTCAGAACAGAAAGGAATTTTGGAATTCCAGAATATTTATAAAGATTACCCGTGGTAGCAGATACACAGTGCATTTTGCAGGGGTTTTGTTTATTTGCTGTGTATAAGCTGTGTAGTACCCATGCTTTGTGTTGCCACATTTCCAAAGCAGGTTGGCTTCAATGACTTTGTAGATAAGCTAGGGTTGGTATACTAGACCAGTGGCTCTGCTGAGGGCAGCATCTTTAAAAGATTATTTTTTTCAAGCAAACATATGCAAATAACCATCAATACATACATATTGAAATATGTCCATATGTAAATTTCAGCTAACCTGCTGCTCTTATCCATAGAAAAGTGGCTGTCTGAGAAAGTTTAACAGCCTCACTAGGTAAATTACTGCATAATACTGATATTGTACATGGAGCCTATAGAAAGCTCCAGAATGCTTACTAGTACTGATGACTACTCCATGTACATGTTTAAAATTGCTGTCTATGAATAAATAAAACCTTTCTCATAGTAAATACAAATACACTGATGTTGCTTCACTGGTAAAATTTCTTCTGCATGTTCTTTGTGAGTTGAACAATTAGGTGGGATTGTTTTCAATGGTTGGCAGGCTCCTGAGTGACATTAGTGGGTTTTGAATGTTTTTCTCTTGGATGAGTTCAAGTTTTGTGGATGACCTCAACTCTTGCAGTTTTAGGAGGGACTTGAATTTACATGAAACCTGCACTTAGGGTGCTTTTCTTGACTGAATTTACTTATTATCCTTCTCTCTAGTCTTTCATCTAGAATAATAGAAAAATGATAAAATTTCCTAAAATATTATAATCTAAATGGTGATCATTACAAGTAATTTTCTGTGGTTCTAGAACAAATGTACTGTTTGTACCGAATTTGATGTTTGTACCTGGTTTTGGCACATACGTAGTTCATTTCTGATTGTATTGAGTTTTTATCCCTTGAGATACCAGTAGGGGTCACTTGTGTTTTAAGAGAGAAGCGTTCAGTTTTGAAGAACACAATTACTTGCAGGATATTGAAGAAAAAAAAATATTATATTCCAATTAATTTTCAGAGCTTGTACCTCCGGCTCCCCTTGTTACTCGCTTTTTGAACACGAGAGCTATGAAAGAGACTTTTAAGAGCTACATGGAGTTGCTTGTCAGCATTGCCTTGGATCCAGACACAATGCAAGCCTTGGAAAAGAGCAATGGTACAGTGTGTTTAACATTTGCATGGTTTTATTAGATTTTGAGGTTATTAATCAGTAAAGCAAATGTATTTTTTTGTAAAAAAATATAAATCCCACCAAACTTTTAGCAACACACCCACACGTGAAGGACACTTTACACAAATGGTGTGTGTGTGCATGTGTGTATATATATGTATATGTATTTGCTCTATCTCTTTGAATAATCAAAGTAATTTGGAAATACGGTTTTGTCTGCTTTCTTACATTAGGCTTGTGCTGTGAATGTCAGAAACTTGTTCTTAGTTGCTGCTGTTACGATCTTTGCAAACATATATTTCCAATGACAGTGTTTCAAGTCTGTTTTTTATAAAGAAATACTCTTATAAGTAGTTCTTATTCTTGCTACTATTAAAAAAACACCCATTTTTTCAAACTCTGAAACCTTAAAATTCTGATCAAAGACAGTTGTGTTCCACTTATTCTTTGAAGAGAAAATGTTTGGATTTATTTACTGTAGTGGGCTCCAGAATAAAAACAAAACTCTTCTATTTCTCACAATTTACTGAAACATTCATGTATAAAGATAAAAAACAAACAAACAAAAAAGCAATTGTTTCACATATCTTTTAGTTGCAGGGTGTTGTTTTATACTATATTCTGTTTCCCTGTATTAAAAAGACTATTTTCTAGACTCTCTTTTCCTGGTTTGCTCTGCATCAGTGCAGTTAACTTCAAGGTTTCATACCCACGTGTTATGTCGAGTCCCACTAAAAGCAAAGAAATTGACTTTATAAATGACTCCATACTGAGCTGTGAACTTTTGTTCATGGCCACATGCCTATGTTCAAATGTATATTGTGCAATTTACAGTGGTTTATCAGGCTATCAGTAAGCATTTCCCTGAATTTCCTCTGTTATAAATGCCAGCAGGGTTATTTCTTGTAATATGGAACAGCAAATGTCAAAACTACATACATGTCATCGTAAGACTGCCAGTTGTATTGCACAGAAGAGGATTATCTAGGAAATTGGTTTAAATTGTCTCTGAGGTTTATTCTCTATATTACTCTTTTTTTTATTATTATCATTTATTTATTTATTTATTTATTTTTATTTTCAACAAGGTCAGAGAAGGAGCAGGATTGCAGTCAGCAATGAAAGTGCTTAATATCCTGACCAGCTTAGCAGGCTGATCCAAAAAAAAATTTTTTTTCTCACATTTCAAAATTCCTTATGTGCAAATTGTATTATTTGTTATTTCCATGTTTTATGTTAATGGTTTGAACTATAGAGTGAACAGAAATCTCATTACTGTGTGTCTCATAATGATCCACTGCTACATTTTTTCTGTCTGTCTTTTAGATGAGCTACTTTTGCCCCACATGAGAAAAATTGATGGTATGCTGAATGACAATAGGAAAAGGCTACTTTCCAAACTACGCTTGGATCATACTTTCAAGGTATTTTCTTTTAAATTCTAGGGTTTCTGAAGTAATGTTATAAATAAGTCATTGAATGCATACCATGCAGGCACAACTTAAAATCCAGAAGGCAAATTTGTAACAGAAGTGAATATGGATTTGAAAGAGATGCTATAAATTCAGTGCTTGCATGTGGCATTTGGAGAACATTTTGTGATGGAGAAGTTTATCCTGCAAAGGTAAAGTTCTAGTTTTACTCCCCATGGTTCATTCTTAAGCTTTTTTTTTTTCTTCTTTTCAACTTCTTAAGTGTGCAAAAAGAAAATGTGTTTCCTGTTCTTCTAGATCTTTTCATTAAATGATTGTATTGCCTAAAAATCTTAATAAACTTTTGCATGGAACAGCTATGCTGTGGAGCAGCAGTTGGAAAGCATTGCAGTGAATAGTCTATATGGACAGGTTAGCTACTCGAGGTTACTGCTGTCACTGTGCAGCTATCTCTGTGCAGTAGATTTTATAGCTTTTTTTACTGAAGGGCTTTTAGAAAGCAAAAAGTGGCTGTTGTATATAAAGTGCTAAGAAATTATAGGCTGGGGAGGTGGTTGAATTCTAGAATTGCTTGTTGAAAGAAAATACAAACATGTAGTCAACCTATTTTAACCCAGTGGTCCAAATTAGATCCTTAAATTACAACACTGATACATTCTGTATGCTTGATTTTTATTTTTTTTTTAATTTTTCTCCACTCATATTGGAGTGCAGTAAAGATATATATATATTCATTTAACGTGAAATATTTTTTTCAGGACCAGATTATATAGTGTAACAGCAGCTGCTAACATAATGCTGTATTTGTACAAAAAAGTTGTATTCAGTTTTACTCATGCAAATAGTTTTGGGCTGAACCTGGTAGAAATGCAGTTCACTCAGAGGAGTTAACCTATCTTAGAAACTCATGCTGTTTTGAATCAGCCATCTCCATCACTGTGCATAAGCTTTCCTACCTTACAGATACAATAAGGCACAATTAACTGGTATTTTGCAAAAGCAGAGATAAAACCTATGAAGATGTTTAGGCATCCAATCCCTGCTAAAACTGTCAGACTTCCTGTGCCTGACTAGGTGTCAAGTACTTAATCATCTCCAAGTAACCTGGCCTTAGATTCTTGGGTAGAAATGGAATGGAAAGCATTTTAAAAGTTAAAAATTGCCTAGCAGAGCCTTTTTCTTTGCTTTTTCTTATGAAAGAATCACAGATGGTAATCTGAGATACAGTAAAAGGTGATTCTCATCTTGGAAAATTATAGTAGTCAAGAACAGCTGGTCACGCTTTTCAAACTGTATCTGGTAAAAACCTTTTATCAGGTCTTCAGGGAAGAAAAAAATCTTTTACAATAGTCTGCACTCTTAACTTTTCAAAGAAAAATGGTCACTTTATCAGCAGTCTGGGTGGCTGACTGTTTGTTGAATTTTTCATAATCCTTTTTGTTTATATGCTCTGTTTAAAGAACGCTTTGGAAAACTTTCCTGAACTGACAGTGATCACTCGGGATTCTAAGACAAAAAGTGGAGGAACATCTTTGTCTAAGATCAAAATGAATGGTAAAGCTTACAACAAGAAAACACTGAGGGCTTCTAAATCAACCACTAAATTAGCACAGGTGAGTGTTCAGGGGGCTTATTGCTGCCACCATCTGACATTTATATAAAATACTGTTTCATGCATTTGTTTTTTTGGTAGATCTATCAAAATATTTTTTTGAAGTGCTTTTTCTGTTACAGGGGAATTTTACAAAAGCATATAAAGCACTGTAATAAATTGTTTGAACTTGTCTGTGAAACAGTTATATTCTGTCTCTCTACTGGAATATAATAAATCATTTCATAATTATTCACCTATTTAAGCTCTGTGTTTAGATCCAAATGCTCTTAGCCTGTATAATTGTACTGGAAGTCTTCTGTAGCAAGTGCTCCAGACTGCAGGCAGACCCAACAGCAGTGTGCTGCTTCTCGTAGGCAGGCAGCAGTCAGTAGGTGTAATTGGATGGGAAGGGAGAAGTGACCTCTGCTGTTGCTGTGCTGCTTGCCTGTGGTAGCACAGCAAACAGCACAGCCCTGAGCCCTGCTAGAGCCCGTTAGGCTTCTGTCACCACCAGAACAAGGACTGAATTTCAGACCCACTTTCAGCATAGCAGTCAGCCTGCTGGACTGTTGCTGGAGCATCAACATTTTGTTTTCAATGTTGCAGTTGTGGTAAAATCACTACAGCTTCTAATACTTGCTGCAGAATCTCTTCCAAATCACAAACTCTATGCTTTTTGCAATGATACCCATCAGTCTCATAGAGAAGTGGTTAAGCTTTAGTAATTCTTGCAGTAGTTCTTGAAATGGGGGTGTCTTACCCATTTTAGACTTGCAGTGCATTCAGGGGGATTGAAAGTGTTCTTAAGCCTAGTTTTGATAAAATAACTTGGTAGGGAAAGTGGAAATAGAAGATAATTGTGATGTACTGTGAATTATAGTGTACCAAAATATGTCAAAGCAATTCTTTTGAATGAATAACACAGTTTCTGAATTGTTGGAAACAAATCTGTTTACAGAAGAAAATGTCTATCATATCTCTGTCTTGGAAAATAACATGAATTTACCTAAAATAACTGTTGTTTTTCCAGGAGTTTACGGTAGATCCAGAAAAAATACAGTTGTATTCTTTGTATCACTCACTCCATCATTACAAATACCACATATATCTAACATGTAAAGAGGAGGTATGTATTGTTCTCCTTGAGATATTTCTACATTCATTGTGGGTTTTGAGTCCATCTGGAGGGACTGTTTTCTTCTGGGTAAATGATAGGGATGGTGGCCTCCTATTTCAATTAATTCTTTATAGCAAAGAAAAAGGTATGCTGAGCACATATGTTACCCCTAATGGCTACTGCTGCGCAGAACATTTAGATCTGAGGCTTACAAGATCTGTGTGAAATCAGTTTCCCAGAGGATAGGGGTAAGCATTCTCCACTGTTATCCAAATTAAACAAAATTAGTTGTATCACTGTGCATTAATTCCTCAGATCTAGATATCACTTCTTGTCTTAGAATGTCCACTCCTTTATTTTTTCTGCAAATCCTTGGTAGAAATATTGCAGCTAGCAGAAATATGAGGATTGAGCTCTAGCTTAGTTGTTAAGAAATGTGTGTTTCGGGGCTTTTCCCCATGTTTTTAAAGCTTAAAGACTTTATTCCAAAGAAGATTCGGATTTAACTGCAGAATATTATAAAAATGAAAACTCTGAAATGCTGGCAGCCTAACATATATGTGTATGCATCTCTCTCTCCTCCCCTTCTCTTTTTAAATAGATTTCTTCTGTTCAGAAGAAGAGTGCAGATCTAGGACAGGAAGAAATTGTGCAGCTGTGCATGAAAAATATAAAATGGGTGGAGGATCTTTTTGAAAAGTTTGGTGAACTTTTGAATCGCGTTCAGCAGAAGTGCTCATAACAAAAATGTATCCCAAATCTCATATTTTTCTACAGCACTAACCTGATGGAACAAAAAGCTCAGAGAGAGGCTCTGATTTCTTTTACAATGCCAGACTGCGTTCTCGTTTGTAGCCATTTTTATTTCTCTTTATGGAACTTTGTGTCTTGGCTCTTGCTAAGAAACAGTGATGCTGCCAAGGAAATCAGTCCTTTGGAGATGGAACTAAACATAAACCTAACCACATTTTTAACCTGAAGAATTATTTTCTATTTTGTCAACTATTGGATAATTCAGTTTTATTTTCAAAAATGTTTTTGACAAGTGATAAAGCATGCACTACATCTGCTTTTTTCTTTATTGCTAAACAGATAACACTTAAAATGCTACAGGTTTTTTCCATCCCTGACTAAGCAACAGAAAAGTCAGTATTGGGGTGAGCTAATTTTTACGTGTCTGGCCACCAAATTTAGAGTTTTGTACATTTTGTGAACAGAGCCGAAGTGACATCAGTTTCTGTATACACATATTGCCATCATAAAATCCTGAAATTTCATAATGCTTTATGGACTCCTTTTACTATTGTCATGTTCAGGAGACTGAACATGGAGTTGGTGCAATCCTATGACTGCTTTTTGTGTCAAATTATATTGTAATGAAAGACAATGACCTTAACTATTTTCCCTGTTTTGAAGAAAAAAAAAATATTTTCCTTTATACTGTGTTTTGTTTTCTTTTCTTTTCTTTTGGAAAAAAATTTTCAATTGTACATTTTATCTCACTAATAGTTGTATTTTTCACAGAGAAAATATTGTGGTTAAAATTGTTTCATGTATCTTTGTAATACACTTTCCATTGTTTTCAGTAAATCTTATTCATTTATATGTTGATTTCATATTGTAAGCTATATATCTTGAGGTAACCCTTTTCTTTATACAGGTTTGCTTCAGTGTTAACCAGAATAATGCATACTAGACTAGTTTTGCTTTAAGTGTAGTTGTGTTAGACACTGCAATTATTTTCTGATATGTGAAAATAAATTTCTTACTAAACTAGCACTTGATTAACTGAGAGTTTAAATGAAGAGCTACTACACTTTATCTTCGTCAACAAAGATTGATGATTGACTAGACTATATGCAGTGTTAAACACAGCTTACATAATTGTTTGTAGAACTGGCAGTTGCAGAGCTGTTCTCTTTTTGGTGCCTTTCAAGTCTTCAGACATCTTTGTAGCTTTTTTCCCCTCCAGTTTGTTACCAGTTTGTAGTGCCACTAGTCACACTCAGACAATGAATGTAATGGGCTCTAATCAGGAGAACATTTTCTTTAGATTTGCCAACAGAATGCCTTACTGAGTCATTCAGAATGGATATGTACTCAACTGGCGTCCGAAAAAATTAGTCATGTTGGTCTTTTTTCAGATAATGTAGAAAAAAAAATTCATTCCTTTATTCTTTCACTGCCACTTAGTGCCTTAATTTCAGCTAAGAAAGCGGGGTTCACTATTCATTGGCCAAATGAAATCGTGTTCATTGCCATGTAATTTTTTTTTTCCAGTATCTGTCTTGATCCTATGTAGTGGTTAAATATTCATTAGACCTTAGAACTATAAAGAGTTTAATGAATAGATTTGAAAGTGAAACTATTTGATCTTGAGTAATCAAACAGAGGTTCGAATCTTAAAGTATGTACAGGATTTTAGCTGGTTAGTTTTAGAACCTTGTAGGATGTTTACCATATTTCCAAAGCTTCTCATCTTTTAAAAGCAATAATTCTGCTTTACAATTTGTATGCAGACTGCAGTGAATGGAAATGGGTATGTGCCCTTGACTTTTTTTAAAGCCTCTTCCTAGTGGTTTTGCTTTAAAAAGGGAGGTCACTATCATGCTAACAGATGCACTGTGCTACCGCTGTGTCTACTATACCCAAGGAAAGCGAGCTGGGTTTGGGTTTAGGAAGAATGTGCCAATTGTTGGAGCAATCACTGAGCTATTTCATTTTAACAGTGAAAAGAAGGGTAGCCACGGGGTTGATGAGTTGCTATTGTTTTGGTCATAGTGTGATGAATCTGGTAGGAGCTAGAGTTTATATAGTGGAACCAAACAGCAAAGTTACCAACATTGGTAGCAATCAGCTAAAATTATGTTAATGTAAATATGCCCACTGGAGATATAGTAGAAATGTGCCTGGTATACTCTTTTATCAATAGTGGGGGTTCCCAGATTTACTTAGTGTATTCCCTTGTTGGTGGGGGTGGTTGGCAGCGTGCATAGATTCATGAGAGGTGTTTACTTGCCCAGGCAGAGTTCTGTTGTGACGTTACTGTGATCTGCACAGCACAGTTTGGGGATTCCTAATATGTAGTTTTTAAAATGATGAGGATGCAGACTGAGGGAACAATCAAGTTGGCTCCTTGATGGTAAAGAACTTGTCAAGACTCTGTGTCTCAAACATCCCTTCTTAATGTAACTATGAAGTAACTAACTGAGAGAGGTCTGTATGCTTTCTGAATGCTTTCTGTACTGCTACTGTCTGCCCAGTCTAGATTTTTTGAATCTAGAAGTAGCTTTAGGAAGTTCCTTGTTTTAATCCAAGTCCTGAGAAGCTGAAAAAAATAAATGAGAGGCTTTTGGAGTAGCTTGTCCCTGTTTAAAAAGAAGGTAACTTTAGCAACAACCATTCAAAAAAAAAAGCAAACAAAAAAACAAAGTAAACCAAAAAAAAAATGGCCAGGATGCTCTGCACTGCCGTAGAAGTTGGCCTGGCTTATTTTCAGCTGTTATTCCTAAGGCCAGTTTTAAGCAAGTGCTGTGCCTGTAGAAGACAAGAAAAACCTGTCTTGAAAAAAAGTAGATACCCCAGGCTATTAAAGATTAATATAATGGAGCTTCCATCTTCATCTTGGGCTGCAGAAATGGTGGCTGGATTATTAATTTTCCAGGTTAGATTAAGTAAAACAATGGAACTCTCAAATGTGTTGAAGGATCATGAATCAAACTAAAGTTTTGTTGGTGGGATTGAAGAGGGTTTTTATGCTGAAGCAAACTTAGAAAAAAGTCAATGTACAAATTACTTTTTTGCACAAATACTTTGATTTGTTTTGTTGCATTGTAGATAAGTAATTCTGCACCCACACCTCAATCTTTTTGTTTTGTTTTGTTTTCTTTTTTTCTTTTTCTTTCTTGAAGTAACAGTGAGGTCTTCATCCCTTAACATCTGACAGTGGAAACTGAGCATTCATTTGACTGCCAGAGAAGATGCACTAGGAAGGAACAAACCCCTCCTTAGACTATGAATTAGCAAAACAGAATTCAGACTATTTGCATGTTGAATTATTTGGATTTTATTTTCACTATTTTTTCCTTTAGTATGGCATCCCCATTTACAATGGGATTGTTTTTATTGAAATACAGTATTTCTCTTAAAGGCAGGTTTTCTTTGACATGCTACTTCCAAAGTTTTGCTAGCAAAAAATCATGAGACAAAATTGGATTGAGAAACTGTTTCTGAAAATGGCTAAGGACTTTAGAATCTTTGAAGTTCTATGGCATGTATTGTATTCATATATTGTCGAAATGAAATACTACTTTTTAAAAAGTCAGATCTTACAGGCTGTCTTCCAAGTAAATGATTTCCATAGGGAAATATATTTTAAATATTATTTAAATATTTACTACTATTTAAAACAATTTTAAAACAGAAGAGCTAATACTATGGTCACAAAATGTCGATATGTCATCAACCATTTATTTCATTGCCAACACTCGCCATTTGGTCTCTCTTTACCCTATTTCACGCCTGTGCATTCCACAATGCACATTTTGCCATATCTTATTGTTTAAGCTAATATTAACATGGCATTGGTAACAAATGCATGTTTTTCTGCATATCTCTGCATATGGCAAAGAAGCTAGGGCTAATTAAGAGACACTTTATGCGTTCTTAGTCCAGATTTTCAGGTGGTCCGTAATACAATGTATGGAAATGTGAAAAAGGACAGTTTTGTACCATTCATGATGTTATTAACTAAACCCATTAAAGTGAAAACACTTTTTAAACAAAAACCTTATAATGCTTAGTCATTTATTATTCTATTAAAATGAAGCCTTCAAAAGTTAGATCGTTGGGGAAAACTGGCAATTTAGACTGTGTTTTCTGATCTCAATATGAAGAAATGCCATTCTAGGGTTTGTTTGGTTTTCCTTATATTACATGAATTGAGCATCATTGGTTGGTCTGTCGTTTTACATTTATGGGTTCTAAACATGCTGAATTAGTTTTCACAATATATCTGCCAGGTCTTAAACTGATGGGATAAGGGAGAAGCCAGAAAACTGGGGTGAGAGAGAGACTACTGCTGTGATTCAAGTGGTTTTTAGCTATCCTGTTTTCTTTAGTTCTCTTTCTTGCTGAACAAGAATATCATCTCTGTGGGAAGAAATGGAACTCTAGAGGGTTTTATTTTTTTTTTCCAGTTACAATTAATTACTCTGAAATTCCTGTGAATATTTTTCAATGCACACAGAGAGCTGAATTCCCATAGTGTAGGTGTTGGTCATAAGACACACAGTAGGCCTTCTCTGAGACATTTGTTTGCAAAACGAGGTGAATCTGAAGGGCTAGAATATTTTTTTTTTAATGGTCATGTGTAAAAGAGCTGCTTTCCAAAGCAAGATGAGTATAAAATGAGACATTTGCCCATGGAGTTGATGTTTTCTCCAAAAAACACCTTGGGATGTGGGTAGGCACAGACAATGTCCTGTTGAAGTGTGGAGGCTGAAGCTTTTGATAATGTGTTGAAGATATAGGTTATAATTTATGAAGGGTTGGTTGGTTTGGTTTATTTTTTTTTAATAAAAATAACAGCAAGAAGCTGAATGTATGCAGCTTTTTAAAGGAGAGAGAACAGCAGCTCCTGCTATCAGCAGCTTGTTGGTAAGTAATCCTAGGCAATCAAAATAACTTGTTCTGCATTGTTTGCCCCTCCTGTAGAAAACCTAACAAATCTTTGTTTCATTTCCAGAAATGAAAGAACAGAGAACTGTCTTACAATTCTTTTAATTTGATCTGTTATAAGAACACAGCAATAAATACAGAGAACCAGCTATTTATAAAGGAGAAAAATAAAGGGTGAGTCAGGGAAGATGGCAAACAAAGTTTTGCTGGGCTGTACTCTTATTTCTCCTGGGCATGTTTGTGGTTTGTTTTGTTTTTTTTTTAAGATACCTGATGCATTAATTCTGGTTTAGGGAAAAAAAACCTTATTGGGAGGGCTAGTGTATGTGAGAGCTCATACAGGAGAAGTCTACGGGAGAAGAGGGGTGGGAAGTTGGAATAAACATGTGGGGCAGAGGTGGGAGGACATCAGAAAGGAAGGAGGATTTGCAAAGAGTGAAGATAAGGGAGCTTTTGGAGTGCATGTAATTGAGGAGCAGAGGGTCTAGGAATTGGGAGTGGTCCCAGTTAAGAAACAGCTTCAGTTAGACATGCTGCAGTGTATACAATGGCTGTAAAGCAAATGACAAGCCAGCGACGTGATGTGGTGGCAGGTAGACATGCCTAGCAGAGGGCTTTGCTGGAGGGCTGTTAGCACTTGGCTAAGTGTAAATACTTTTATAAGATTAATTCTGTCTAATCGTACTTCTACCTTTTGTTTTGCTATAAAAAAGGGGTTTTCTTCAGGTTTGAGAAGCATGGATGCCAATAGAAGCGTAGATGCATAGAAGCAGTGGATTTTCATTGTCTCCTACTATAATCCATTTCTGAGTGTGTGTATTAATGGATCGTGGTTCCTACTTGGGTTGTCCCAAGTATGAGGAGAGCAACAGCCCTTTGAAGAAGTATTTGTATTGCAATCATTTGAGACAATTTTTATTTTATTTTTTGCAAATGCAGGTATATCATCACTTTCTTCAGATGTCCATGTGAAGGGTTAAAAAAACCCTTAAGTTTGGGCTCTGTATAGCACGAATGGATTTCTCTCTGTGTGTACTGCTTGCATTATGATCATTCCAAATAAAAAAAAAATGCTACAGCCCTGTGCAAAGTGAGACTTTGATGTTGCTAAGGGATCTTCTTTGATAATCCAACACTAATATTTTAATCAGTGCACTCAGGTCTTCTGCCTTGATTGAGGTGAATATGTGTACGGTAAGCATGTAACAAAATAGCCATTGGAAGAGGCATTCAAGTGCACGTTAGCAAGAGTAGGTGTAATATGAAAATGTGTGAACAGTAATAGTAGCAGTAAACTAAACTGTAGCACTCCCATCCAGTATACAGTTAATATATTAACTTTAAAATACTGTATCTTAGTTCTAATGGAACATGTTAGGCAGTTAACTATTAGTTATATAGTACATATAAAAGCTTCCAAATCAGAGTATTTATCTTCTTTTAGACACACTGGGTTGGTTACACACAGGAGAATTTTAATTGTGTATCTGATTCTGTGCATATGATAAAGATTGTAGATGATAGTGGCCACTCTGTGCTTAGCCTTAAAAAAAAAAAGAAAAAATGCTGTGGTTATTTTTTCATAGGTGTTTTTGTTCAAATTATGATTAAATTAAATCTCTATTTTATGTGTGTTACTTGAAATCTTACACTATATCATTGGAAGTACCTGCTGTACCCTTATAAGGCTTTCAGGGCTTGCAATAGCAAAACCTTTTAAGTAAAATGTTGTTTGGCATCATCCTCTCTGACTGTGATGCTCATAGTGTGATTTGCCTGTGCATTATTTATGTATCATGTATTTTTTGTTGCAGCAACAAAAGTTAAATGATATAACTGAATAATTTTTTTTTCTTGTGGTTAGGTTCAAATTTGTAACTTATTCAAAGCTTTGGGAGAATAAAGATTTAGATCTGTTCCCTAAGTAAAGCAGCTTTGGTGGTTTCTCAGACCTCACAGATTATTGTTGTCAGTCAGCATGTAGAAATAACTATCCCTACAGCCTTCGTAACAGAGTAAGAAAATGCTTGTTACTTGATTCAGTGCAAGGTCCAGCAACTTTGTTTAAACAGCCAGAGAGGTAGTTTGACCACAGTCAAAGGACTTTGCACTGAAGGAGTTGAAGAGAAAACTTGTGTGTTCTCTGAGAATCCAAGTTTTGCAATTCTGGAACCAGCAGGTTAGGAAGAAAAATAAGGTAATAAAAAGAGCTCATCTAGGGATCATTACTGTCTTTTTTTACCTAAACTCTGCAAGTTGTCTTTGAGTTTTAGTGGGGCAGCAAGACTACTTCCAGGGCCATTTTCCCATCCTAAACTGTGGGCCTGGCAAAACATGGCATAATTACAGTGTGCTGGGGCCCCCAAACTCAAAGTAATATAAAAGGTGAATTGTAGATTCCTGCCTGTAGCATACATAAAGGGTAAGCCTGATCCTCTGCTCCAGAACACAACCTTGCATTCAGTGTAAATATAATTGGTATGTAGTCATTTTCTAAGGAAGTTAAAACAAATGGTCAAAATCAGGAATGCAGTTAAGCTTGGTAAATCCATCTTAGAATTCTCACTTTTTCCTCCTTCATGTATCAGCTCCTTCTGTCCCGTTAAGTTGGTGCCACTAGTGGCTGCTTACTCTGGGAGTAGGGACGTGAAACTTTGTCGCTGATAGGTCAGTGTAAATTACTACTTCACCGTGCTTCAGCTGGAGATCACTGCTCTTTCAGCTGGACCTCCACAGGCTCTCCACAACCATATAAACTGGTGAGAGCTGCTTCCCTAATCCTTTGTGAACTTGCCTAAAGCCACTTCAGTAGTAACACAAGTTACTGTATTTGGGTTTGTGTTGCAATATACCAGGCATTCATACTCAGGCAGTCAGTGCAGCTCACCTGAGAAATGGTAACACCCAGCTGGGCAGAGGGAAGCTTTCAATTATTTGTCTGACTGTACTTGCTCGTTCTGGTTGAACAGGTTTCTGGTGTGTAGATGACGGTGAGTCTTTACTGTTCCATTAGGAGTCTTTATTCAAACGGTGTTGCTAGGACCATGCCATCTCTGGTTATAACATATAATAGTTCTTGAAAGTTCAAGAAAAATTCCACAAGAGGAAAAGTTTGAAAAATCCATTTAAGACAAAATTCCTTGGTTTTATTAAGACTGAGAAGCAGAGGCTTTTCCCTGCGTTTTTTCTGACATCGCTGATAGTCTTCGCTCCCTATACAGTTCCTCACTCCCAGTAAGCCCCCTCAAGTAATAATGGCTCTGACTGCCTCCCTTTCCAGCCCCTGTGTGGGGATTCTTACTCGGAGTGCAGCGTGTTCCACCGGAGGTCAGTGTGCACCAGCGCAGGGTCCGCACGTTGCCTCTCTGCCCTTCATTTGCCATTGCTCTACTTGATTTGGTCCTGCAGTTACACTGGTATTCCAGTCCAGGAATGGAAGGATTGCGCTCCTGAACAATGCACCCTTTGTCGATTCAGTCATCCAGAAGCTTCTGTCCTGGGAACTTGTTTATTGTTGCAGACTCTTCAAAATTGCAAGGGTTGAATCCTTAGAGATTTCAGATTGGTGCTTTGGCACTAAATCGTACCCTTCCCCAAGCAAGACTGCTCTGCAAGGAGCTTCTCCACAGAGAGACAGATGTGGTTGGCATCATGGTTGAATGTTACAGGATGGCATCACTGCATCCCACGGAACCTACTTCTGTAGGATCTTTTTTAGTTTGATTGTAGATGGGAATTTGGAACTAAGAGTGAATTGGAGAGTAACCTGCTCTACATCGTAAGGGAGAGTGTCAGTGCTCTCCAAACCCTGGAGTTCAGCCCCAGGGAAGCCTCAAGCTCTCTAGTACAGATAGAACATATTACTTGGTAATAATGCAGTTTCACTGCAGGAGTTCTTTCAGTTTCCTTCATATCTGTCTAGCATATCAAATAGCCTTTTGCAGTCTCATATCATATGAATAGCTGTTCATTTTCTTACATTTGAGATTAACAGAGCTGGAAGAGAGAGTTTTCTGATTTCTATAGACTGTTTCAGTATTAAAACCCAACATACTGGATTTTGTATCTTCATGCAATAAGACGGAGGACATTTAATAATATGGTAATTGTGAGTTTAAAAAACAGGAATTTCTGCAACTGAATCTGTTGATTTTCCCTTACATGTGTATCTTTCTGTGACAGTGAACTACGTATCAAAATTTAATTTGTATCATCTTTTGTGAATGGAATGGAGCAACATTTTAAGGGTTACTGTTTAAAATGTTCTCCTTTCATCAACTCCAGCACTGCAGTGAATACATGCATTGTGGATACTTAAGCAGGGAAAAAACAAAGGAGTAACTGTTCTAAATAACTGGAATATTTTTTCTGAATTTTTATGATAATTATTAATTGCTATGCTTTTTCAGAAATGGTCATAAAGATCAGGTTCAACTGATCCTTGCAATTACAGCAATAAAATTTTATGTATATATAAACTTAAGCTGTGTTGACATCCACTTAATCTTTAAAGTTTATATTGTTATGGGAAGACATTTGAAATCTAAAGAAAAAAGTTTGGTGTAAGAGAAATAGCCCTCTATAGTCTGACATCTTTGAGATGTGAGATTAGCATTTGAAGTGCAGAGTTCTATGTTAATCCTTCAGAAAAGTGGGACCCAAATTCTTTTGAAAATAAGGAATTGATATTATTCTTCTGCAAGAGTCCCTCTTTATTTCATAGTATATTTTCAGTGACAAATCAAGATTACTTTTCTGACACTCAGAATGTGAATAATAATTGGAACACTGAACATTTCTTGCTTTCAGGACATCTTAATTGTAGATGCCCTCGCATCCAAGTACTTATTGGCTGTCCAGACCCCAAGTTCATTATGGAAAAAGTTAAGACAGTATTTACATAAAGATATGCATCTGTTTCTCACTTTGTGATGGTTGAAGTTTCCTTTTTGCCTTCTCTTGCCCCATAATCAGTGAAGATCTGCATGTGGGTCTTTATCATCACCTGTATCCTCAAGCAAATACTTAACTGACATGAGTAAGTTAATCAGGTCCTGAGCAGCAGACATGCCTGAAATTGTGGCTGTTGTATTTAAATACTCTTTCTGCTGTATGCCTCTAATTAAACCTTGCAGTTCTTACCTGAGACTTGGAAATTCTTGAAAACTTAAGTTTGTAAATTATTCAAAATGGAGGCCGCTGTCTTGATGTTATTGTAGTTGACAGGAGTATTTCTAGGTCACCTGGAAATAAACAAAAGCAGGTTTTACTTTTGCCATTTCTCACTGTAAAAGTTCCTCACAACAATTTCAAAGAATGTGATGCAACTGTACAAATTAGGACTAGGTTGCATAATTTGTTAAAAAATATTTCAGTCACCATGACTACATCACGGAATCGTTCTGTGCCACTTCAGAGAACATTACTCGATAGCGAGCCAACAGTAATGCTTTCTGTACCATCAGACTTCTTTGACCAGTTCAGATTACAGCCTCCCTGGCAGACCTGTGCCCTACAGACCAGGTTTTTATATATTTACCTACAGTACAGTAGTCCTACATTTTTCATTGGAACTGCTTTTGGAGCAAGGTTGCTGTTCCATGTGGATGTAGGAGTCCACTAAGTTGGTCCTAAGTGGTAAGATGAATATTTTATTTTAATTATGGTAACTGCCATTATCTTGTGCATCCTGTGTTCAACATTATGGAGGCTAACTTGGGGAAAACACTGTAGAAGGTTAAGGCAAATACAGCAGATTGCACTTTCATCCCGAGATCTTTCAACCACAGGCTGAGGAAGTGCACCAGCTAAGAATGACCATAGTGGCTGCACACACGACATTTATGTAGTGATTTTAAAGAAAGCAAAGTATAATTAAAGAATGTATATGTTGATAATTACATAAAAGTATATCTCTGCTTTAGGAGAGTGTTTATAATAATGTTACTGCAAGGAATACTAAAAGATGTATAGCATTTTTCACCATCCTTTGATACCAGATACTGTTTGACACCAGCCAATAGCTACTCTCTGCCTGTGGAGAAACTGTTGTTATGGTTGTGGTCATAGTGGGGAAACATGAAAGCAAAGGCAGAAATCTGGGGCAGACTGCTGATCACCTACTAATAAAATACAAGAATAAAATTGCCACAACCTTCTAGATAGCAGCTTACAGTACATTAGCTCTGTACACTCTGCTCCCTGTAAACAAGTATTTTGACAAACCATTCTCTGATCTGAAAATGGTGATCAGATGAAAATGGTGAATTCTCTGAAGATTATGGTGAACTGTTGCAGAATGATTGACTGCATCACTTAATTTCAACAACTATGGAAGAAATAATTATTTTTTTTAAATGAACTCGGACATTTACTGATTTGCAATTAGTATATTTTGGCAATGCATCCAAAAAGTCTAGTATCAACCTACAACAAAAGTAGGGAAGAATGAAATAATGTGTTGTGGAAATCCCCACTGACCCGTGCATTATATATGTGTTTTTTATTTTGTTCTTAATGGCAACTGTCAAAACAGGCACCTGTGAATCAGAACTTTTTTTTTAACATGTTCCACTCTTCCCCCAAGAAAGAAATCTCTTGTTTGGCACTTCCTATTGTTGTAATCCAGTTCAAAGGCTTCACTTTGAATAAAGTCCTCGTTCTTTGGGCTTAAGATGAGAGATTTAAGACTTACTTATCTGAAAAAAATGTAAGAACTTAACAAGAACAAAACTTAACTTAGAACTACATTATTAAATACTTTATTGCTCTGGCAATGACATGAAGAAATGTTTGTTTGCCATAGATTTGTGGCATCTAGTTCCCTGTACAATTTTTTTACAGCTTAAAATGAAGTCCATTGTTTATTCACTGGTATGTGATGAATAAACTTACAGTGCCCTACCTTAAAGTGTGACAAATAAGGATAAAAGAAGGCTGACCTGAGCTTCAGGGGGTAGCAGACATCCTGCACTTCACACCTGCTTGCATGGAACTTGCTTGCATAGAACAGGCTGCAGGCTTTGCAGGGGATTTTGTTTTGCAAGATGACCAGCAACAGTTCGGTAATGGGACGACTCAGAATGAATTTTTGTATCACTCACAACATATTATTTGGTCTTCAGGGTGCATTATGTACTTTTGAGTTTGTGTAACATGGCCATCACTTCAGCTCTGTGTCTGCTTGTGTTGAAGTCAGTCAAAAAATAAGATTGAATTTTATGTTCTATTACACTTCCATTGAGTAAGAACCATCCGGTAACTGCATACTTAGAAGATGATGTTGGATCTCGCAGCAGTTTCTACTCTGCAGGTAGCAGAAAAATCTTATACCCTGAAAGTGAGTTTATTATTTCATTCCAATAAAAAAAAAACACCCTCCTGCTCTAATAAACAGCTCATGGGAGACATCAGAGGAAAATTTCAACCATATCGGGTTGTTAAAGCTGTCTACCATGGTAACACACACTGCTAAATTGTTCATCGGCGGTCAATTACAAGGCCCGTTCTGAGGTTAACTTACAGAGTTGGCCCGTTCGATGTTTGTAAACTGCGCAATAAAGACGGGGACAATTTTGCGTTCGGTGCTCTAAGAGGAGGGTTTATATCCTATGGCTAGGGACGCAGGGCAGCCTTTGTATGGCGGTGGACAGCAGGGCCGGTTTCACCGCTCCTCTGTGTCTGGTGCAGGCAGCGCCGTTAGGCCCCTGAGCGCGGCAGGGCACTTTTGCAGCGGCACTGGAACGCTGGCGGACACAAGCGCTTCGCAGCGTTTTCTCCCCTGACAGGGTTTGCCGATCCTGATGCTGTTCAGTCACCGAAACCAAACCGTCTGGAGCTTCCAGGCGGGATGTGGCTGCTGCGGCCGGCCCCGGGGCGAAGCTGGAGCATCCGGACCTGAGGGGGACGGGATTACGTAACTGCATCTGCGCAGCGAGATGCGCCGGTGTCAGCCCCGGCCCGGCGGCTCGATTGCCGCTCCACGTAAGTGACAGGCTTTCCCTCCCATGCAGGGCAATTTAAAATGCCCCAATAAACTGCATGGTCTGAAGAATGAATTGTCGCTCAGATACTACTAAGTTGATACGCGCTTACGGGCTACGGTTTTGTCTTCATCCCGGCTCTCTCAAAAAGGGCAGGAATGGCCTGTGTTCCCAGTTTGCTAGCAATGCTGCAAAGCCCTTGCAAGAACTCCGAATATGTATGGATTCGTTAAAACAGTTGTTTGGAAATCATCTCTTTGCCAGAAGTGCTGACGCTTCAAATGACCGTCTGACGTGGGTTTTGCCATTGGCCCGGGATTTCATTTTCTTTTATAGCTGCGTTAGCGTGCTGCAAGGCTACAGTGCTGATACTCTTCCCAAAAGCTTCAGCAATGCAGATACTGTGGTTGAATAAGAATTGAAACAAAAGACCTTGCTCTATGTCTGGGAGTGAATTAGGAATCCAAGGTCGAATGGCAAACTGCTGTGCAATTTACATGGGGATCATGTAACGGAACAAAAGTATTCACAAATCTGATTATAGAGAGTTTCAGTGAAAAGTTTTCCTTAAATAGACTCTTACTCAGTAGATGAAAAAAATTGCCTAGTGAAGGTGTGAGGAAATAGCTATTTTAGGAATACAATTAACTGTATCAGCTCAATTTTAATGCAGCTAGTACGTTTAATTGCATTCCTAACGTTTTCTGTTCTTCAGATGATTAACTTGCAGAATTATACCAGATCAAATATTAAAATCTCATCAAGTATCTAATAGTTTCTGTATGATATAATTGTGTTTGGTGTATAATAGTTCTTTGCTAATAACCAAACTTTGTCCATATAACTGTGGGTACAATAATTAGATTGTTTTTTATCTTAGTATAAATTACATTACCTTGACTTTGAGAAGTTAAGCAGATGTGGTTGTTGTGGATCACAGTCTTGCACGGTTAGTAAAACATTTTTCTTTATGTATGTAGAATAAAGAGAAGGGTTTCTTTTTCTTTAAAAACTACACAGGAGGACTACTTTCCTTTTTCTCTCCATTTTAGATAGATTAACAGATGTACACAACACTTATTATTTAAAATACCCTAAAGAGGTTTATATTTAAACTACCTTTTCTGTACAAGTCAATGGCAGGATGTGTATCTGGAAAAACAAAATATTGCAGGATTTGAGGCTGAAGATCCCCCAATTATTTTCCCTTGTTAGTGAGGGCTGGAAGAGATACCTTTTGTTGTACTGTAGTTGCTCAAGCTCGCTTCTTCCACTTCCTATCAGTCTTCTGTTATGCTTCCAAATCCTTTGTAGTGCTTGTGAGCTGTACCGTTAAGGGTCTTGTTAGCAGACTTTCTTACTACTGGCCTTTTTTTGTTCCTTGCCCATTCTGGGACCTTACTAATAGACCACTGGGATGCTCCAAGTTTCTGTTGTGGCTTTTCTAGTCTTGAGTTTGCTTCAGTTCCACCCAGGAGGAACAAAATACTGTTTTGCCTACTTGTCAGAACAGGCGTGTGTGTTTTTTTCTTTTTTTTCAAGTGCTGGTGTTGAAGGGCTGTACTCTGTATGCTTGGGTGTGTGTCTTAGACAACCCTAAAGAAATAACTTTGCTCACAGATTTTAGAGTTGCTGTGTAACTGAGCTTCCATTCAGACCTTACTACAAAGCCACCATGATTGTGGACTTCTTCAGTAGGAGAGTCCCCTACCTCCTGCTCTATTGCAAGTGCTGCTAGGTTGCTCTCCTTTGCCACTTCTTCCTGCAATCCGCACTGGAGTTGAAGATAGAACGTGTTCATAATACTGCTTTATTTTCCTTCAGTCCTTCGACATGCATCTGTGTGTGGAATATGTGAAGCACCAAGGTGTAGAAACACATATAATACTTCTGAGGTATGGTCAATTGCATGAGATATCACCATGGGTTTTCTCAGGGGATCTTTTTATTATTTATATAATCCTTTAGATTCCTGAGAATATGCTATGTGGCTTTGTCTCAGGAGGGATTGTATTTTTTAAGGGACATTAGTCCTCCATGTCAGCCCTTCTGTGCCACTCTGGAGAATGTGCTATCACTGCTACTGGTATTGTGGTGGGAGACAGGAAGAAAACTGACAGAGCTCCATTGCTGCTGCTGTGTGTGTGTGTGTATGTTTTTAATGTGTGTGTTTGTATACAGTGAGCCTGTCCTAATGCTTTAATTAATAATAATTGTCCATTACACCCATATTTTCCTTTTTTTTTTTTTGAAACCATTGAAAAATTGAAACAATTCTGAGAGATTTCTGCTGTGTTTGATGATTAAAAGCTGGGAGGCTTTTTTTTTTCCTCGTTTTTTCCTTTTTTTTTTTCTTTCCTTTTTTTTTTAATCTTTTTAGTTCCCCTCCCCAGTAAGTTCAGTGCTTGCTGGTTTTGAAGCTTTTGACTATTCTGGCATGGGAAAAGGCAGTAGTTTCTGTAGATAATTTTCATGGGAAAAGTTGTTCTGGGCAATTGTACTTCTAAAAGGAATTTTCCCAGGAATTTCCTTCAGGCTTGTGTTTCTTTCTTAAGCTGAGTTAATGAGACTAAAAAAGAAATATCCTTCCTAGTGGAATACTAAAGTAAATGCTGACCTTTTTTTTCTTTTTTTTTCCCCTTGGTTGAATTTTCCATACCAAGATTCTAGATTTTGAAGGAAACTGCAACAGGTACTATATCCAAATGAAAGTAAACAGGCTGAGGCCATGTGAGGGATGTTGGATTTTTGGCACATTCAAAACATAGCTTTGGTGATATATAGGGAAACTAGCCAGCAGTAAGAAGTCTAATGATGAGCAAGTTGCATAATGAAGTGCCAGATAACGTGAACTGAATTTGGTTGCAATATTATGATATATTAAGAAATATAAAATTACAGAATCATTTATTGATTTGGATTGAAAGGCATCTTTAAAGGTCATCTAGTCCAACCACCCTGCAGTGAGGAGGGACATCTTTAATGAGATCAAGTTGCTCAGCCCTGTCAAGCCTGACCTTGGATGTTCCCAGGGATGGGGCATCAACCACCTCTTTGGGCAACCTGTTCCACTGTTTACCCTCACTGTAAAAAAATTCTTCCTTATATTGAGCCTGAATCTACCCTCTTTCAGAAAACCATTGCCCTTTGTTCTATGGCTACAGGCCCTATTAGTAGAGTTTATGCTATGAATGGAGCTATTTATGTATGTTTGGAATTAATTTCACTATCTCCATACCTAGGTTTTCTGAGCTGTAAATAGACACATACAGCTTTCAGGTACTTCCTGTAAGTCAGAATACAGATGTGAATGCAGTTAAAAGTTTTCTTTAAATGCTGTATATCCCACTGTAAATATCCCAATGAATGGTGTTTCTAGCATATCCATCTTTCAGTGTTGTTCCTTTCAGAAGAGCTGAAAAATGATGGAAGAAGCTTTTAGTGCTGACAGCTGATAAGCCAGTGAAAGGGAGGACAGATAAATGTGAAATGGAAGATAGGAGAAGACCATGGAAATTATTGTGTGTAGACAGTCAAACTTGCATCCTTTAGGGAAACTTCTGGGCTGATTAGACTCGTTAAGATATTAAAGGAGGACAAAAGTGAACACTACCAGAATATTTGAAACAATTATTGAAAGAGGAAAAAACAGAGTTGAAGTGTGTGTGTAGTTGTTTGTGGTTTTTTGTTTTATTTTGTGAATGTTTTACTTTTAAGGATGGTTGGACCAAGAGACATCCAGATATTCCTTCTAACCAAAATTTTTCTGTAATTCTGTTTTGGCATTAAAGGAAAAATCTAGACACAACTGCTTTCTATTTACAATGAAGAATAGATAGTGCTTAGAAACTCTGAAATATGTTTTCTGGAGCATGTGTATTAATCCAGATAGTTTAGGAGCTGGTTCCAAGTAAAATGTGTCAGTATGTGCTGAGGGCTATATACAGTTGTGGGTGGTAGCAGCAGGGAGGGAGCTGCTCAATTTCCAAGTTTGTCTTTTTGAGAAGGCTACAGACTGCTTGTTTAAATGGTTTTAGTGTGAGGCCCTTCATCACCAACTCAGAAACCAAAAAAAGATTGCATCTTATTACTTGTTGCCTATAACTTTAAAAAGAGAAGCTTTGGAGGAGGAGAAGGAAGTTAGAGATTGAGGAGTTAAGAGAATGGGTCTGTAATTTACAGCAGTTGTAATATCCTAATGATTAGGAGAGATATATAATGGTCCTTAGAAATGCCTCACCGTAGCAGAGAGAACAGCTGCATTTTGAAACCAAGTTGAATAATTTCCCTGGTTTTTTTTTTTGAGTTACTTAAAGGTGAATATACTTTAATACTACTTGAGAGCGCTTGAAGGAAATAATGGATACATTATTGAGGCATAAAGATATCTCTAGTTGATTGTGAGCTTAATATAGAGTTGCAAGAACTTCAAGTAGCAGGTGTTGTGCTGCATTAGATTCAAAGATTAAGTTTTCTACCAAAAAATCAATTTCCTTCTGGGAAACTTGGTTCTTTTACTGTTTCCTTGTGGGAGGATGGTATCTGTATTTCTAGCAGAGTGCAGTCTCTGGGCATCTTTTAAAGGTTTGATGTTCCTCAATCGAATTTCACACTTGTGGAATTTCAGCCCTCCCCACACTCCAATGAATCAGTTCCTCCTTATTTCGAGTTGCTGAGAATCAAGTGGAGAAGTCGAATCTACACAGAATTTAGCAGATAGGAAATCCAATCTTGGTTATGAGCTCAGTGCCATCTGACTGCTTGCATTCACAGCTCTGCTAAAGTATGAGTTTTATTTCCCCTGTTTTACAGTGAAAATTGTGAGTTGGAAAGCCCTGTAGCCTATGAACTATATAAAACCCCCATACTTTTCAGTTCACATGAAAATTGTGAAAATCACAAAAGCTATGCTTAGTCCTTACTCATTTGCACATTTCTAGTCCAAGCGAAGATGTTAAGGACCTTTTGGATTTTTTTACTTAAGACAGGATTAATTTATCTGTCTATGTTTTTGAATTTAGTTCCATGCTGTGATGCAAATGCTGATTTTTTTTGGTACAAACCTTTTTTATAGCATACGTTATTTCAATTAAGTTAGTGAATAAGAATTGCAAAGGATTCAAAGTTATTCACATAATATATTCGATCCTTTATATCAGTATAGTAGGGCATATATCTGGGATTGCTTTGTTATGAAACCATCTAAACCCAAAGTAAGTAACATTTGTGTAAGAATGATATATAGTTCGATATAAAAATGTCTTATCTTGGACTATGATATCCTGTTTCAGATGATGAACTGAAAAGTTTTCTTTTGAGAAATAGAATAAGCTGAGGTTGCTTAAAGAAAAGGCTGTATGAAACCTGTGCCATGGGCTGAAGGCTACCTGTACAGACAGAGGAGGCATTGGTTACATCTACCCAGCTCTAGCTGACCTGATTAATCCTGGAAAATGAAAAAACAATAGAACTTTGTTCTGTAATTGTTGCTAACTTCACACTTCCTGTAACACATTTGGGGTGAGAGAGCAGAGTTACAGAAATCTTGGTGATAACTGTTAATTGACCTTAGATGTAGACCGTGGAATTGGTGAGAGTTTTGAAGTCTCATCTGCTGACGGCTTAAATGAGAAAGCACCGAATAATTAAAGCAGTAGCCTCAGTTGTGAGGGATGAGGGAGCATGATGTGAGGCATGCACATACCTCTGAAGGCTGAGCTGGAGGGGAACAGCCTGGTGTGAGGTCTAGGTCACCAGCCAGGACTTGGACACACTGAGCAGATGGGGTGAGCGTTCTGTTCTCCAGAGTCTCTGGTGGCAGTGTCACCTGAACCTTGATCTGTGTGTGTCATAGAATAGACAAGCTGGAACAGAATTGCCTCACCCATCCTGCTTAACAGAACACAACCAGATGTGACACTGAGTGGTGTCTTTCTGTTTTTGCAACCACCTCATGCTGTTCCCCTGTGACAAACCCAGCATGGACCAGTTGATGTTAAACAGGATTTGGGTAAAGAGAAATTCCTGTGAACATCTTCCATGCTGGTGATTTGTCTTCTCATTTCACCTCTGCTTTCAGAGTTTTTCTCCTGTGTGTGATCAACCTGATTCTGCAGTTGGACCAAAGATGGGCTTTTGTCCCCACTTTACTGAATGAACATTTTTATAACTGACCTACTCAGGGTTGCCTGACACCCTTGTGATCTTGGTCAGGAAAACAACTTTTAACTGGTTCTTCCCATCCTCTGTTTGAAAATAAAATTCAATCTTGTTTGAAAAGTAATGGCACTGTCCTTTGAGAAGTGGGAGAGAAGTGAATCTTGATAGACCATAGCTCATCTCAGTTTATGATTTTTGAGGTTTTGGCCTCAAAATTAATTTTTTTCCTAGAGTAGGAAAACTTTTAAGAAAGCAGTAGGGGGCAACTTACTTTCGTTTATACCTTGATATTTAAGGTGCCAGTTAGCCATGTTGCCACCTGCTAAGAACTGATCTTCTGGGGAAACTGGAAAGTCAAAATCACTGATGGAGAACTACAGAAATGTCAACAAATGTACCAGACAAGGGGAGTTTCAGCTTGTAAATGGGAAGCTGGAATGGTTAGTTTAGTGACAAATGTTTCTTTCTGAGTAGAGCGGGTCAGCTGGATTAGAAGGTGGTGGCTGATAGTGGTAATGATACTTGGTTAAAACAAAAAAGCTTTAAAATAAAACAATTCGTTGAGATCTGAAACTGTCAGTTGTTCTTCAGTTGTCTCAGGGTCCCTCTGACCCCAGTGTGACACATGCATCCCTCTGGGAATTAATTATGTCTCTTTCATGTTTGAAATCTGTTTCTTCATTTTAATCTGTTTCTGCTAAGCAAGCTCTCTTCAGAAAATGTTTGCAGAAAAAAGGATGGGAATGTTATGAAATGGAGCCTACAGGGTCCTTGGAGGATGAGTCCAGATGTAAAGTATTGCTGTGCCCCTGGTACTAGAAGGTTAGCTCTGTAGCCATACCACTTCTGTGTCTTTCACTGTAATAGTTGTTGATGCGTAAAATCCATTTTCATCTTCCCCTGTTCCTGTCAGGCGAATGCAAGTTGTCTTTTAAATTTCATTTGTACCTGACAACTGTGCTTTTTTGTGCATGTAACTTCTGGTAGCTACGGTCAGTTCATAGTTGCTACCTGGTGTAATGTTCTTGGGTGACATAATAATGGTCAAAAATAACCCATTCGCTGAAAAAAAAAAAACCCAAACCCAATTTCCATTACTCTCTTGAACTTTGACCTGTATTTGTGTGGGTGTGTAAATATACTATGGGAACTTAAATGTAAAATACATGGTAGGCCACTGAACAGGCCTCTCTCATTCTTTCCTATGATGGTTAGCATAGCCTACATAAAAAACCTGTGGTCAGTTTGCAGTATATGATTCAGAGTGACATGCAGTGTAAAATAATATTAAAAAGAAAATTGCAAGGTGTTTTCTCTAGGAACTGCACACTCTGTCCCTTTCCCAGTCACCATAAATACAGCTGTGTGACAGACCTTATCATGAATAATGAAAGTGGCTTCTCTAATACAGTATTGCTTGTGTTTTCTTGTGAAATCTGAGTTGAGGATTAAGGTTTCTTGGCTCATAGCTCTTATCCTTGCCATAACAGCCATTGTGTGTCCAACTGCCTAAAGAAGAGAAAATGTGCTACAAGTAAAAATTTGTGAACTACACTAGGAAGAGGAGGGTGAGTGGCAGATTCATGGGATTTGTAAATTTTAAAGGCAAATTCATAATTTCCTTTTGGTTTTTTTGTAGTATTTTCACCAAATCAATGTAACATGAATGTATGAATGGTAAGTTCAGATAGAGGAGGTGGTAAAACACCCATATTGTAGTCATTTGGAATTTCATAAAGTTGTGATATTTTTCTTAATACTTGGATTTTACATTTCCCACTTGAAATGCCTAGACCAGTTCCCCAGAGGCTGTGTAACAGATTGCTGTTCATAGTTCTGACATTTTGTGCCGCCTTGATTGCCTCATTTTTCTCCTGACTATACTATCTTTATGGACCCACATCTAAACTTGTCCTCTGTGATGTGTACACTTTCTAATAGCTGAAATGTTTTTCAAACTGTTGATGCATTGTGCCAGGGGTATATGCGCAGGGTGGGGGGGAAGGTTTATTGCCTTTACCTGTGATACCTGCTGACTGTCCAGTCCACAGCTGTACTGGCCCTTGTCTGTCAGCTCGTGGTGCAAATATACCTGCTGCCTTATGCTATTTCTGGTATAATTACTTTCTGATATATTAATTATTAGACTTCCTCCTCAATGTTCTTGAGAATTTTGAGTGATTTATTCAATATGTACAAATTTTTATGCTCTAATCTTTGTGAGCACATAAACTCAAAAATTTTACATTAAGCTGTCAAATGAATGTCAATCATAAACCTGTGCTGTATCTCTTTATTATTCCATATACTATTTACTATTTGAATTATTTTTAAATTGCACAATATTCTTTTGTAAAGTTTATATTGACTGCAGCATTTGCTACATTTTCCTCATTCTTTTTTTCTTTTGTTATTTGTAGTACGCTGGTAAAAATAGTTCTGAAGATGCAGTAAAGAATAATGCTATGTCAGAAGTAGGTAGACACTAACAATAAGGACTTGATAAACATGGTGATGTTCGCTTAAGGGCAACAAAAGTATGCCAATTTACATCACTTGAAGGGGTTTTAAACCGAAACTGTTTTAGACAGGACTGATGCAAATTAGGCTCATAGCTCTCTCTAGGTAAGGGGCAGTATCTCATAAAAAGTTTTATTTCTTGATGCCACTGCATGTGTTCAATGGTAAGCTCTCTATCCTTTTTTTCTTACTTCTGTTCTGCGTTGTATGGTTGTGGACACCGTGCTCAGTGCTGCGAAATGCAGAATGTGCTTGTGGAGGGCATTGCGCTTTTATTCATTTCATACTTTAACATCTCTGATGACAGTCCCATGTTGAAAGCTGATGGAAACAGACTACTCTTTAAGCTGCAGGTATCTTGATGATCATGTACTTCTGCTTTCTTGTCTGGTTCTTGGGTATTTTGCCATGAAAAATGTGTTAACACTATGTGACATAACACTGAAAAAAATGACCAATGTTTGATAAATCTGTTTATGGATGAAATCTAGTTTCTTACACAGAAATGTAATTAATTGAAACTAATTTTGAAAAGTTTTTTTTTTAAAGGCAAGTGCACCAGGGGTTTGTTCATTACTTAGCTGGGTTTCCAGCACTGAGATTTGCTTTCTCAGCTCTTGCCTGCTTTATAATTCAGTGTCCCCTCTGGGAACACAGACACGTCCTCTTGTCCAGGCTCCTGGTGGTTTATGCCTCTCTTCTCCAGCTGCCCCTCTTGCATCATGGCTGATGGAGTCTTTTTGTGCTTCTCCTGAGGGTCTTTGCTATCTCAGGAGATCCTTGGTGGGGGCTGTCAGGGATTGAGGAGTATGAAAGGAAAAAAAAACCTTGGAGAACAAAATGCCTGGAAACTTACAGTTTGAAACATACCAAGAAAAATCAGTTGTTTTCCTAACAGATCTTATGCCTAATAGCAGTGTAAGGTGCCACTTCTTCATGGCAGCAAGTTAAATATATTTGCACTTTATGTTGGTGAACTCTGTCAGGGTGGGTTATACGTTTCAATCATGCTGAAGCGATTTAAACCTGACGGTAAAACTTCCAAATACAAGTTTCCCATTTAGAAGGACAAGTCTGAATAGAAATAAATGTACTGTGAGATCTAGAAAGTAATTCAAGCAACCCTTTCTGGAGTTTTTCTTTTTAAACAATCTCAGTATGCTGCAAAAATGACTTTCAGTTCTTTAGGGTCCCACAGATTGCAGCACAGAAAATCAATACTTTTTCAGCTAATGTCAATGTTTTTCCATTAAAGGATAAATGAGGAAGCATGAGGCTTTTAGGCTTCTCTGACTTTTTTTGCACTTCCCAGCTATCTAATCTTTATTTATCTTTATATTTTCTATAATGTGTACTTAGTGCTTGCCACTTTATTCTCATTGCCAGTCATTTCTTGTGTTTGAAAGTTAAATGATGATGGAATTGTGGTGCATTTTATTTGAGGAAATTGAACTTCCTAGGAAACTGAAAATGGTCCCTATCACGGGTTAGTTTTCTGCTCATTCAGTAATGTGATGGCTTGAGTTATCTTTACTGAAATTTGTCAGTGTTTAAGTGTTTGTACTGTGGAGGGTTTGTTTTTCAGTTTAATTTTTATAAACTGAAATATTATAATTTACATATCCCCGAACAAAGATTTCCTATTAAAATGTTCGTAGCAAGTCAATTTTATTAATTTTTATTTTTTATTTTATGTTCTTTAATGATATTCTAGATATCCCTATACACATCTTTTGATTTTATTTTTTTTTTTTAAATGGAAATACTCATTTTGCTCATTATTTCTGATTTACAGAAGGAGACAAGAGCATTTGCTCTACCAGATAAGAATTAGAGAGATTAAATACTTTAGGTCAATGGTGCTGCATTCTAGGAGGAGAAGTATCTTGCAAATAATGATTTTAGAATTTTGCTAAAGTTCCTCCCATGATGTTTGCTTTTACTGTTGCTGCAAAGTTTGCCTGAACATAAGAGCAACCTCCCTTGTTAGCAGTGGCAGACAGGCACCGTGTGGCATGAAGTGTCACTTGATGATCAATGAAAGACCTACATCAATAAAAACGAGGAATGTGTATTTCAGGAAAAGGTTATGTGGAGAACACAATTTAGCAAATAGGTTCTGTTTTTCAGAATGCAAGGTGAGAAACCTAAAGTGGAGGGGGAATATTTTCCCTTTTGGGTTCTGGCCGAAGGGAGATTGCAGTGGGCAGCTCCAAACGTGTTTCCAAAGGTGCAGACCTTGTCCATCTGCAGCACGAGCGCGTGCTGGACAGCCGGGCGTATGCCTGTAACTCCGTTTGTACCTGCAAACCTCTGGAGCTATATGCTTTGCTGAGCAATCTTGCAGCGAGCTGAGCAACGCATTTTAGGTTTGGTTTTTTTCCTTCTAATTAACATTTTACACACTGTTACATTTAGTACCATGTTGCCCTTCTTTTTGCACACAAACCCATATTTTTCTGTCTTTCTTATTAAACTACAAGAGGCAAAGTCAGTGTTAAAAGAGAAATGCATAAAGGAGAAAGTCAAAATTAAGCAAACCATTGCAAGTGTTATTACTAGATTTAAAAGAGAATATGACATTTTGCAAATACTTTCAAAGACTAACATGTAAATATTTGAAAGGAATGGATGACAGACTTCAAATTCCTAGCAGTTGTTTGTCATAGTTGCCTGTTATCTTCTTGAGGGTCTGAGTAGGCTGGTGTAGAACTGGAGACCCCTGCCCTGCACAACTGTAGGGAGAGTTTAAAAAAATAAAAAAGAAGTGTGGGAAGTAAATTCCCTTACTTTTCCAAATGCATGTGTGAAGCTCTGCTTGGTAAAATAGATGCAGTTTTCCTGCTTCAGAGTTTTTGTTAAAAATCAGAGAAAATAAGGATGAATGTGAGATTTTTCTTTCCACAGCACTGCAACTTCCAGCTATCTAAAGTTGGTTGGCTGTTTTTACCACCTCTCTCCTTGTTAATCTGCCTTTTAGAATTCTTATAATTGGGAAGCTGTCCCAAAGCAATTATTTGTTAGATATCACTATGTAGCATTAATACAATTAACCTTACAAGTCCTTTTTTTCTTCCTTAGCATATTTGTTTGGTAGTCATTCAGGAATTACTTTACTGCTGTTTTCTGATGTTGGTTAATTTTGGAACAGATACTGCATACAGCAGGGGAGTTTCTCTTCTCTGTAAATGGCTATGGGCATCTTGACTGAGGTTGGTAACATATTTGGCTACACACAGACTTACCAGCTATTGTAAAGGACTAGGAATGTTGCAAAAATAAAATGAATTAGTTAAGAAAATGAGTTATCCTTACAGTTGGAGTGAGGTCTTCTCCAACAGAAGCAACAAACTTTGTAACAGAACTTGAAAGTTGATATTGAGATAAAGTGTAAAGGTTAACAAAAGATTTAATGATGTTTGGGTATGAAATTGTCCTAAAATGCCTTTTAAAAAAAAAAAAAAGTGGCTAATTATGGATCTCTGTTCATTCAGTGGCAATATACACATTAATGAGAAGTTTCAATTTAAAAACATTGACTGGGTCTCACTTTTCAGTAGAAATTGGATATTTCTCTTTATTCAGTCCTCTGGTGTAACTTTCTGAAGGTATATTTATTTGTCAAAACGATAGTATTATGACTGTTAATGCATAATATTTTTTTTGAGATAAGGTTTATGTATAAATATATCACAAAATATTTTCACTGTCTAGATGATACATGATTCAGAGTCAGTGCAGTACCACAGTTTTATTCTAGTGAATGTACAAATACTGAGCTTTTTATTCTAGTGAATGTACAAATACTGAGCTGCCCTGCTTATAACCTGAGTTTATAATTTGTGAATGGTGACAGGGACCTGAGGGAGAAATTTTATCTGTATTTCTATTTTTGGTGTATCTTTTATGTTTTTTATATAATAGCATTTTATCATTTATAATTTTGGCCTTGCTCTTGCATGCAGTATACTTTTCAGGACTATTCTTATTTCTAGAGGTTGCTGTCAGATAACGTTAGGACATTTTTCAGTAGCTATGAAATCAGTAGACAACAGTAAGAGAAGCTTCAAAAGGAGGTGCTTGAACTTGAAACAGTGGGTTGTATGGCATTAGAGTTTCAGTAAAATCTGGTGACTTGAGTTGCAGTTTCCAGCAAAAGCTCTTTAGGTCTTTGTGGCCAGCAAAAAATGAAGTAAACCCCTTTATCCCATTTTCTGCTTCAACGTAACTGTTCTGTTTCATAAATATGTGTGATTCCCATGAATAGGGAAGAGGATGCTTGCATTTTGATCACCAGTTTTATTCATACAATTTAATAATTTCTGTAGTTTTTTGAATCTTGCTCTGGAAAATCCAAGTTTATCAGCATCTCATGTGAGAATGAGAAACTCAGAGAGAGGACAGTGTTCCCTGCTTTGTCAAAGTCAGTGAGCAGAGAAAGAAGGAATAATTAATGAAGCCTGCTTGATCAGAGTGTCTGCGATAGCCAGCACATCATCTTGGCTCTGGCTAAGATTGCAGATATAATCTTATGGTAGTTGTTGGTAACAGGGCTGGAGATGTGGATAGGATACTGGCAGTTGGGGAGTTTAATGATACAAGAATAAAATCTGATGTCATTCTGAAGGAAAATGTTTAGTATCTTTCTTGAGCATGTACACCTAACAGTAATAAATGCTGCCTCTTCAGCTTGAGAATCAGTCCTAGTATAATTGCAGGTGAATGTGCTGCTTCTTCCTGAAAAATCATGACAACAGTAATTGAAACAACCAGATTTATGTTCATCTGCTTACTGCTGGAGGTCTTTTTGTTATTGTCAACTCAGCGCTGATATAGGTCACCGTTTAATCTAAGTAAAAACAACCCCACGCACACTCCCTCTGTTGACTGTAAGTCAGTACAGAATGTCCAGAGAATGCTATTCATTTTGGTGCCTAGTGGACTGTATGAAATTTCAGTTTATAATCTTTAACATGAAAACAATACGACTTTTGAAATGATTTGGTAGTTTATGCTCTGTGTATGCATGTATATTTATTTATTTACTTATTTTGGGTATCTTCTTATCTTTCTACTGCTAAGTATAGTACCAAGTCCTTAAAAATTATTACTTTCATTGAAGATCATTGGAATACATTTGCAATTAAATGATCATTTTGGTGTGTCTTGATTTTGAAATGGACTTTCCCCCCTAAGTTACTTGAACTTTCACATTTTTTCCTCCTTTTGGTCTCTGAAATAAAAAGAATCCACTATTGATACAACCAAAGTAGGTTCTTTTTTCAATTAAGGGTTTGAGGTTTATGAAACATGTCAGTAAACACACCCAAAGAAAAACTCATCTGTTCCAGAAATATATGGCAGACTTTTCTAGTTAAGAAAAGCTATCCCAGCATATGGCATATTTCTTTTAAGATGCAAAATATCCATATAGTGAGATGAACCTTCTGGTTGAGGCAATACCTCCTGCTCTTAATGCTTCTGCCTTTATTAGTTTCAGCAGAGATCTACTTTCTGAAAATTCTTCTTCCTAATCTCTAAAAGATGTTAATAGTGCCCTGCCAAACTGTTGTTGTCAATCTATTTCCTGTAGGATGCTGTTATATATAAATAGCTTTATATATATATTTTTTTTAAGTTTTCAAGCTAGGAGAAATATTCAGATTTGCTTTAAGCATGAGTCTAGAAGAACATTAATGTCTCTGGCATAATAGTTGTTGTAGTCTTGTATGACAGCTGTTGTACACATTATCTTACATGACTGTATGTGCAGAATAGATTGGGTTTTGTATGTGTTTGACATGTTACTGTATACAGGACTGGCTCATCTCTTTTCTTTCAGTGCCTTGCTTGCTGTATCAGTAACCTGTGTATGCTGACACCATGTTAGTGTGACCTTCATATAGACCAGCAGAAAACCCGTGTTGTATGCTCAGCATCCCAAAAGACAATTAGGAATGGTTGCCTGAGCAACATAACATCCTTGTCAAATACCACAGGGATTGCTGTGATGACGGTTGGACCATTGCGTCAGAAGCAGCATGATTCCATGTACCAAACACTGGAGTAGCAAAGGAATGTTGCTTCCCATTTGTTTTTTATCTTGGCTTGCACTCTGTTCTGCTGAAGTGGTAGGAAAATTAGCAAAGGCACGGAGTAAACAGAAGAGTAAAAAAAAAAATTTATATATATTTTAAAAGCAGCATGATTAAGGAAACAAATCTTGTGGGAAAGAGAGGTGGGGATGCTCTGCATTGAGGATTCAGGAAGAAAGCAATGGGAAAAAATTAAAATAGAAAAGAATTCTGATATGGAAGAAGCATTTAAACAGAATAAAGCCATTTAGTAGGGAGAAAACAGGAAGTGCTGAAAGAGTGGTATAAAAGGGTAAAAATGGGAAACATCTTTTTTCTAAGCAACTTGTAACTCTTATGTTAAAACAGTATTTCATCATGAGAGGTATAGTTTTTTATCTTTACTGAAAAAAATCTGTGCTTTGGGTTTGTATGTGTGGTGTGGTTTTTTTTTTCTTTTTGTGTTTTTTTTTGTTGCTGTTTAGGTTTGGTTTTTGTTTTGTTTTGGGTCTGTGTTTTTTGTTGTTGTTGTTGTTTGGTTGGTTGGTTTGTTTTTTATTATTATTAAAAAGAAATCAACAGACTTATTGATGCTTTGATACTTGGGTTTGTTTCCCTAATACAAAACCTGCCAAAGATCCCTTCTGGTTGCAGGTGGCTTAATGGTCTTGTGTGGTTGAGGCACACTTGTATTTTGCAGCAGACAGCACACAAGGGAGCAATATGGCTAGTACCACATCTGTCTGCCTTTTTTCTTCTCAGCTTGAATGAAGAACTACCTATTTACAGCTAGGACAACTGTGGGAAATCTTTGGCACCCATCCAGACAAGGAGCTCACACTCACCTCTCTACAGCCATAATGGGATGCTGTAGCTACTTTCCTGCTGTTAATCCACCTAATTTTTCTTGGTTTCTATGCATATAGTCTGTGAATTATTGTATAGCTCACGTACTGTACAAGGCAATTGTTGCTTCTGTTCAAAGCATTTGAGCTTTATAATAAATTCTGGAACAATTCAGAGGTTTAGACCTTGACTCTTTTCTTTAACCAGTAAAGAATAATAATATACGGATGTCTTTTGAAATAAAAGGTAATGAGAAGAGAACCACAAAAGCAAACTAAATAGGAAATAACAAATAACTTGTTTCAGTGTTTTTTCTCAGGGAGGTGTATGTATTATTTGCTACCTAAGGTTTCATTAAGTCAATTTTTTCTGCCACTTAGGTAGTAGGTTCTTCAGCTCTTACAGAAGAGCATTCCTTGTTAGTCTAGAAGTGTTTGTGTTCTCCTTTAACTACTTTTCCCCTACGTAATTTAACTAGGGTTGATGTCATCTTTAAGGCTTTTTTTTCCTCCAGTAGCATGGTTTGATGGGATTGTCAAAATTTATTACACCAATGTGTGTCCTAATCTAATTTTTGCTGGTCATTGTGGTACTCTGCTCTGTCAGCTACTTTTAATGTAGCTGCTACTGCCGACAGTCACAATTACTACTGAGGACTTATGCTTGTGGAATTGGGTTTAGAAATCAGGGTTCACGGCTATAAAAGTTATACAATGCAAGCTACAACAAAAACTGTCTCCCTTCTCTGGATTGCTAAATGATTGACATGAATTTACTTGATTCTTTCATGTAGTCCACTTCTGCTCATGTCCTATTTATATTAAAATCTGACCAGCATCAATTTGTGTTATTACGTGGTGTTTTGACAGCATTGTGAAGTTTTGGTTGTCTATGTAGCTTCTTATATGAACAGCCATTACCACAGTGGCAGGAAAAAAATGAATCTTCTATATAATAGTTGTCCTGTCCTATCTGTCTAAATTCAGTCTTCAGAGTACCCCACTTCCCCTTTTTATTTAAGGGATCTGGACTTGATTAGAGTTTCCTTTTTGCTAAAATGTTTAAAAATTGGAAGCAACTACAGTAGCTCAGCATATAAAACAGTGACTGTGCCGTATGAATTTGAGCAGATTACTTGTAAGAGGTTTGAGTCTGCTACTGGGATATTTTTTTTTTTTTTCAATTTCAAGTCTAAATATAGATTTAGGATGTTAACTTTAGGAACTCCCTTTTGGGGAAAAAAAGAAAATAAAAAATGATTTCTCATCTTGTGACATCCTGCCACGATCCAATTAAGCCACACTATATATTTTTTTTTCAGTAATTCTACTTTTTGCTTATACTAACTGTTTAGAAACATAACAGTAGAGAAGCAGAAGAAAACACCTGAATTACTGAAACCAGCCTACAGCATTATGTGCAATTCTGCATTGGGTAGTAAGTACATAAGGTCTGAAAAAGCACATGCTATGGCCAGACGTCAGAAATACACCCAATATTTTAAGTCTTATTGTATCAAAATAAAGCCACAATTTGCATTACCAAGACAGCGCGACTATTTCTGTTGTCTTGAAATACTGCAATGACTTTGAATTGTTGATGTGTCCCCAGTAAAATATTCATACTTGCACGTCATGTGCCATGTACCTTTCTTTCTTGCTGTCTCTTCAGAAGCCCTGCCAATTTGAGCTAGAGGAAGAACGTGTAATCCTAGGGCTGTTAATCAGATTAACACTGGAACCATGTAAATTTTTGAGAAGCTTCTCATTGCCATTAGGATGATCAGTGCTTCCTGCCTTGGTACTAGACTTGTGTCTTCCCTAAATCTCTGATAGTTCAGGATCGCTCTGGAAATGTGACGGTGGAAGAATAGAGCACTTCATGGTGTGGGCAGGCTGCTGACACCAGTGATGCAATGTGATCTGACTTGGTTAAGGAAAAAGAAATGGCAAACTCACTGTTGGTCAACATACCTTCCAGCAACATCTGTTATCTTCTCTTTTCTGCAAAACCTGACAAACTGAACACAAATCAAGTTGTTCCAACAGTTCTGCTTGAAAATGCATACTTTATTTCTAGTACAAATATGTTAACTTCAGCTTGAGAACAGTGATTAGTTTCTCCCTCCAAATTTCTGTGTTTAGAGCAGGCTGAAATCCAAGACTTTGTACATCACACTATGTATGAGCACTGGTGACTAGAGTAAACCTGTGCTGTGTGTAGAGTGCATGCACTGAGGAAGGAAACAACAGCACTTTTAAAAAGCTGAAATTGCAATAATAGTCCTGTTGACTGGGTCAATTCCAAGGCAAAAAAAGGTTAGAAATGATTTTACTATGTGAGCTCTTATTAAATGTGATGTTGTTTGCAATTTGATTTATTTTATTTTATTTTATAATTTACCTTGCTTAATAAATGTAGAACTGTTTCTTCACATTTTTGAGGCTGGAGAGAGGAAAGGTTGAAAAGCCCACTGAGAAGATGGGAACTGTGAGATGGTGGGAAGAGAGTGAAAAGAAAGGGCAGCTAGGTGACTTCTGAATTTCCATCAATAACAGTTACTAAGCTGTGATGGCCAGAATGGTGATGCAGAAGTCCAATGTACAGTGGCCAATGATGAAACTTTATTTTTCTAGAACTGGGTTTCTTTGCTTAAACAGCAGACTATTTTCCAAGATACATCATGCTGTTAATTGTCGTAGCATTAATTTATGACACCCTGGATTAAAGAGCAGATTTTATCATAATTTCAGCTCATTGTATTTTCTAGGATAATGGCAATTAATAAACTAGGTTATGTTCAAATAGGAAGAAAAAGAGAGGATTACATGCAATACAAAATCTAGTCAAGATAATTGTTTTAGAGATTCAACTGTGGATTCTTACACTACTTTTGAGATATTTTGGAGTATAGTTTTATTGATACACTAGGATATTTGTGCACTATTAAAATCTTTGTATTTCAGTTGGTATACTGCAGGCAAACCTGGTGCTGAAGAATTTAACTTTTTAAATTAAAATTGGAAATTACTTCTTTTTTTTTCTTAATTCTGAATGACAATAATGCAACAGACTTGGTCAGCAAATAGGAGCATGGTATGAGCTGTTGAACAGTAATTTGATTGTCTATACTAAGAGAAAAACATTTCTTACGAGATTTAAAATATTCTGTTTTCCATTCTGGTACATGAATAATTGAGACTAAAATGCTTTTCTGAAGAAGTAACAATACAGAAATGGGATGCATTTTTTGTTTTATGACTTTTATTTGCGTGGCAAGTTTGAGGGTGCTGTTGAAGTGATTTGTATTTTGCCTTAGTTTGGAACTGCTGCATCCTCATCACTCATGTGGCTTTACAGACTTGGTTCATAGCATTGCAGGTGTAAAGACGATGTATTTGGTTATTGCATGGTCTGTTTGTCCTGGCTCTAATAGTGGTTATTCTGCTTCAGCAAAGGCAACATGAACAGCATCTGTGACTTTGCAGCAGCTTTGCAGCACTATCAGTTTTCATATGTGTCAGTTTCTTTCACTGAACATCTAGAGTAAGAAATGACACCTGTTAAATGACAGCATTGATTTAAATGACCATCTTTTGGTGACAAATACACATTTGTAGTTATCTTTGAACTGGCTTTACTAATATATAAAGTTTTTTGTTTTTTTTTTTTTTTTCAGTTTTCCAAGGTGATGTTGTACACCAAGATTACCAGAGCTGTCTCTGAAGAATGCAAAGCATCCAGGATTTCTCTTAGCTTTTTTGTCTCATGTATGAAGTGTGCTGCTTAGATGAATTATCCTAAAGTTCTGTGATCACAGTTGTCATGCATAGAAATGGTATTTCTATAGTAATGGCCAGGTGATGCTTGCAGGTTTTAGAGAAGTGTTGGCATTTCTGACAGTGTTAGTTTATTCCTGGAGAGCAGCCCTGTTCCTGTAGTTCCACCCATACTGCAACCTTTCGTTGTAGTTCAGAAAGAAAATGTCTCCCAATATGTGTGGTGGGTTTTTTCCATTTTTTAAAAAAGGAAAACACTTCTGTTTTAAAGCATTTATTAAATCATCTCAGTTGATGCAGTTTTTTATTTCAGGATAAGTAAGATATTTCAAATTAGAATAGCTAGTGTCACTCTGACTAAAGTCCTATTTTTTTCCTGTGTGCTCGCAGAGTTTAGGACACTGCAGAATATTTCTGGTATCTGCACTGTGGAGTGTGGCCAGTGAGTCATAAACACTCCTCTGTCTTAACTGGCTTCAGGAGGGAGTATAATGCAAACTCTGCATTCCTGAGCTCTGGCTCCTCTCCAAGGGCTGTCAGGCAGGGCAGGGTGGCAGTAGGCATAGTAGCTTTTGTGATGGGAAAACTTTTATTGATTGCATTGGTAACACAAGTGCCACTTTGGACATGGTAGACTGGTAACTGGTGTTAGCAAAGAGTGAGATTAGGTAGCTGTCGGTCTGCTTTTAAAATGTGACGAAGTGCACTTCGATAGTTCCTGAGTTTTGAATTACAGCTCTGGAATTTGACATGGGTGTGCCATCTTAGCTGGATAAGAAATGACTAAGATTCCTTTTACAAATTACATGATGAATCTTGGATTTGCTCGGATATGGAAGCACACTAAACCATACAAGTTTAGGCACGTTTATAAAACATCCCACATTCCTCTGATTTCTGCCTTTTTATTAATCCTTTCTTTGCAAACATATGAAAAAATAAAAAAGAAAGGGTCACATTTTAAATTTTTTTTTTACCCCCCTCTGGCATGGTTTATACCACTTTCCCTAAATGCTGTTTGGATATCGGATCCACAAACCACTACACCTATTACAGTGAAACAACAGTTCAAAGAGAGCTAGCTCAACATTATTCCACTATTAAAATACAATCAAATAGGTACTCATCTGTTAGAAAAATACTGCAAGATGTAGGCATTATTTGGTTTTGTCCTGTTTGATAGCTGTAGAATGACACGTTGTACGTCTTAATAATCTTGCATGTTTAGTAATTGTATCAACAGAGAGAAATGTAATTGCTTGTGATTTTTGTTTCACTTTGAGTAGCAGTTAATATCTCAGGGTGTGGTTTGTCTTTTCTAGTTTGGTTGTGTTTTTGTTTTGTTTTGTTTTTTAAGGGGAACTACTGAGTTAAATATAGAATCATTAAGGTTGGGAGAAACCTCTGAGATCATCAAGTCCAACCACCTACCCAACATTATCATGACCACTAAACCATGTCCTGAAGTGTCACTTCTGCATGTTTTCTGAACACCTTCAGGGATGGTGACTCCACCACTTCCCTGGGCAGTCTGTTCCAATGCCTCACCACTTTTTCAGTATAGAATTTTTTCATAATATCCAGTCTAAACCTCCCCTGGCACAACTTGAGCCTATTTAGTCTCATCCTATCACTAGTTACTTGGAAGAAGAGGCCAACACCCACCTCACTACAACCTCCTCTCAGTTTATTCAATTGCAGTGAACTACACAAAGATGATGGATACTGTCCTGATACCTGTCTTTCTCTGTTCTTTACTTTATAGCCTGCTGCTTTGAGCTTCCTGATTTCATGAAACCAATTCTGACTGGAAGTGGCAGTTGCCCTTTACAGTTCCCAAGCACTTGGAAAAAGGGGAGACTAGTCTCCCTGATGGTTAGTGACAGGCATTTTAAATACCATTTTTCATGTCAGCTTGTTCAAGCAGGTCTATATCATGGCTAAATCTACTGTTGAGGATTATGAAGATGGTGCTGTACAACATACACAGTAGTTAGATCAAATAGAGAGTTGAACTGATGAATAGGTGTGGACAACCTGGAAAATTCCATTTATAACCAAGCTTCTTCATGGTAAAGAGTAATAGACTTGGTTTAAAATTTGTGATTACTTTTAATTGGGGTGTACTGTGTTCAGGACAACATAAGGAATTGGAGCTTTTATTGCAGGCCTTTCTGTCTTGCATTATTTTCAGCTTCAGAATTGTAGAGAGAGAAATATCCAGGTACTGATCCTATTTTGTAACTTTTTGCGGCAGACTTTTCCATTACATTACTTAAGGTGATGTTTTCCTTTTGATGTTTAAATCGAAAATCTTATCTCAGCACTGTGTAACAAAGAGTATTTTACCCAATGGGGTGGGACTAGAACATTCAATGTAGGCAGGTTGGTTTTCACACCTTCTTTTATTTTATTTTATGTAGTAGGGTCATGAACAGAGGTTTTAAAGGAAAGAGTATAGTAACTTCAGTATATACCTGTTTGGAACAGATAATATATTTATAGTTGGAAGATGCTTCAAGGAAAGAGTACTTCAAGACTTTGGCTCTATTCCATTTGAATGTACCATCATTGCAACATTTCATAACTTAGGTGGTGAGTCATTTCTGACTCAGTCAAAGGAAGAAAAAAAAAAAATCTATAAAGAAATCAAGCTTTAAAATGAGTGACAGCCAGGACAGAATAAAAAAAATGTAATGTGGAAATCCATTTATGAAATTCTCTAACATCTCCATTTTGTTTGCTTTTATTTGTGTAGTGGATGAAGCCATGAAGAAAACATTACCTGAAAATCTGTCTCCCATTAATGAAAGCTAATGTCAGTCTGGTAGTAGAATAAATGATTTAATTAAATAGTCTTGAAATAGTTCTTCTTGTATAGACAACAGTAGTTGACTTAATGAAGTGCAGTATGTGATGGGTTTCTCTTTCTTTTGTGGCAAATTCTGTGAACTGTTAGCTTTCAGTTTACTTAGGATAGTGAGGTGATGGTTGCCATGCAAATGTATGAAGGTGGTGATAGGAGAAGAGGAAGGCAACAGACATGTGACAGCCCTTTTGCTCAGCTGCATAGACCATAAAAAGTGATGTCCTTGTGGTCTTTTTGATGTGTAAGTGACAGAACAAGGCCTTGTTCCTTGGCCTTTATACTGTTCTGAATGAGGCCTTACAGTAGAGCCCCAACATCGGTGCCGCTGTTGAGTCCTTTGTGTGCTAGATAATGTTCTACATTCCTTGTTGACTTGGTCTTCCCAGTATAGTCACAAGCTGTTCACAAATCAGTGCTTTTTCCCTTTGAAAAGGGACCTACTGAAGTGCCACTTCTAATTTGGTGACAGAGTAACAGGAATAACAGGAGGTGGAGGAAGAGAGAGGAAGAAGATAGGTATTTGTAGTGGACCAACTTAATTAATATCATAAAGGATTTGAGAAAACATGCAAACATTTTAATGTCTAATTTTGTTTCATTTTATTGTATACTAGCTATTCGCTTTTGCTTTTTAGTATAAAGTCAGGGGAAATAGCTGTTTGCTGGATATACACAGGAAAATGTAAACTTGGAATACTTTCTGTGATGTGTCTCTCACTTGTGCTTTCTTATGCAACTTCCTCAATTAGAGGATAGGCTGAATTAATCATTGTATTTGGCTGAATCAAATTTTGAAGACAATTTCAAGGTGATTTATAATGCATCCTTCTCTTACTATCTCCTGTGCTGAATCATACTGCAATTGTAAATATTGCAGTCTTAATCTTATGTTACAGTTGCTGGGTAATACTTTTATTATTTGGATTTTTGTCTTTCAAGCTGAAGGCATCGCTACCTGATCTTACAAGAGGAACCAAAAAAAATTTTAAAATTCATATTCTAAGGAGCAGAACCCTGTTAATTCTAGGAGCTTTTATTTCTACTTGATGCTGCTTTATGTTTTTGTTGCTCCTCCTCTCAGTGTGGAAGGGACCCAGCTGTTGTAACATCTCAAGTATGTTATCTGTCATGTCAGCACTTCATCGTTCAGCTTTGCTATGCTGAGGTTGTAAAGGAGGCCTCAACATAATGTTGATCCTATGGGTATTGCTGGCTTTGATCATAACTACCTATCCTCAAGTGTTTACCATCCTTGATGCTGCTGGATTAAAATTTCTGTGTGTGGTGGAAAACTGCCTGACCCAAAATATTTATGACCACTGAAAATTTCCCTCAGTTTCCTTTTCATACAGCAGTTGATTACCATGTATCTGCTCTTGTGTAGTGGCTCTTTTTTGCTCTGCTGTTTCTTTGTACTTTAGGTTCTCTATAAACCTAACGGAGGTGATCAAAGAAGCTAACAGTATTAGCAGATAAAATGAAGATTGCATTGCTGTTGTTGCTGTGATATCCTTAGCCTCTGATTTTTTTGGAGTGGATTAATACAGTGTGTGGCAAATATTGTGGTATTGGCACTTGGCTACCATGGGTTCCTAACCACTGTTGGCTTAAATAGCTTGTTTAAGCAAGTAACCACAACATATAATGACTTTGTTAATGAATATAAAAGCTCTTTAGCTTTCTATAGAATCCTTTTTGGATTCATTATGATGAGTTAGAAATAATAATTATAAATAATGAAACAGGATTTTTATTTAAGCCTCTATGTGAAAACATGGTCTGGGAAAACAGCCTTGTCCTCTTTATGAAAATGGTTTTGGGAGCTAGCTTCTGCTGAGCTGTTCTCTGGAGGCTAGGGGCAGACCTTGGCTTGACACCTTGTTCCAAGAACAGCATTTTAAAACAACACAGCACTTTATTGCAGAGTGTGAGGAAAAAACCCCATTTTTTTTACAGATCATGTTGACAAACACAAGCTATTAATGGTTTGTTAGTGTAAAGAACAGCACTTAAAAAGCAGGCAAAAATAGTTCTAGAAATTCCTTTTCAGGCCATGACAAAGCCTAGTATCTAGCTATGATTTCCCAGATTTTGACAAAATCTTTTCACTTCAGTGTTGCTTTGTGGAGATAGCTCTGATGTACATACACTGTTTTTATATCCATGTGCTGCAGTTGGCAGACAATATTTAGGAATGGTCAATTGGAACCATCATCTCTAATCTATGGTATATACTATATCAGGGAAATACCCATCAGAAATGTGACACAATTATGCCAAAAATCATGAGAGATTTAATGGATCTATCTACCATTTATATTCAAAAAGTCATCTCCCTACTCCCACAAAGTAAAACATGTTGGGACTGTCCTTACAAAAATTTGTAGATGCCAGTTTTGAAGTAGAAGGTTCCTACAGTGGCCTTGCCAGTTAAGAGTGAATAATCTCTGAGATGTTCAGTCATCAATCAGTTTTATTTTTGAAGCACACTGGTTGCACAGATTCTTAAGCTTTAATTGGTCATAGCTTAAGATACTTTTTTTTATATTAATTTAACAATTGCAAACTAAGTAATAACTTCTGTAGCACAACATATATATACATACATAGTTATGTTGGTTCAGTTGCCATATGTGTATCCCTTCAGAGGAGACTAGATAGGTAGTGGAGAACAAGTGAAACAACCATACACCTGGACATACTCCAGAAAGCAAGAGATGGATGTGGAGTGCAGTACTCTTGCACTACCAGCTGCAAAACTTTATAAGAAGGATTGAGGCAGAGGTACCAGAGGAAAAGCAAGCAGCAGAAACTGGATGGAGAGTAAAAAAATCAAATCGGTTTTTGTTGGTAAATGAGACATTTTTTTTAAGATGGGGGCTGTTAAATTATAGGTATGTGTGATGCAGAGCCTCTTTATGTACCTGAGAAGATAGGTAGTGGAATTTTATTTAGGCAGTGGAAGCACAAATACCAGTTCTGTAACTGGTCATTTTGAAAACAGATGTGTATCAGCACTGGATAAACACTCAGGGGAGCATTCTTTAATTGATGTATTTTCAGAAGTTGCACTTAGTGCTGCTGCCTTATATGGTCCCATTAACACTTTCTGATTGCAAAAGCTTCTTATGGATTGCTGCAAACTTGAGAAGACTGTTATGGCCATATTCTACTAGGTTTTGTTTAGGACAAAACACTGCAGGCTGCTTGGTGCTGTGCTAAGAGTGCTTGGTTCTTTTCCAGGCACTTCTTTGGGTGCTCTTGCACGAACTATCCTGTGTATACAGGACAGCAAGTATTTCATTCAGATGTTTTAAGACAGGAGGTGTGTGCTAATTCAAAGATTTTTTTTTTTAGTGCTTTTTTCCATACTTAAAAATTCTACACTTCTGAAATACTTCTCAGTGTATCTTTTCATTTCAATGCTGTCACAAAAGAAACAACCACTCTCTACTTGGCTGCTCTGGATCTCAGGAATTACTAAGGAAGATTAAAATACTGCAAAGTCATAGTGACTTCATTGCATCTGCAGCTACAGCTTGGTTTGCAGTTGCTCACTGTTCTTAATGCAGAGGTCTAATTTATGGTTATTTGTTGGTTACTAAATTTAGACCGGACAATTTTGCTTGCTTACCTGTTTTTGAAACAGAAGTGAGGTAAAAAACTCTGTTTTTGCAAATTACTCATTAAGTTGAATTTTAAAATAGGTTGCTCTGAATTAAATTTTGAAAGTGAACTTCCTTTCATTTACATGGCATGTTTGTGGGTCAAGTCCAGAAGGCTACTCATACGGAAGAGTTGTGTTGCTAATCTGACTCTGTATTTTGGTGATATTTCATTGAATTAAAAGTACGTAAGAACTGTTTTACTAATTTGATTCCTATTTCAGATATGATAAAATGATTTAGTAATGAAAAGCATAGTAGAAAACTGTTTTATGGGACATGTACATATGGGAATTTACACACAGAGGTGAAACAATACTAACACTTGCACTGTATCTGGGACCAACGGTGTCTGCCAGGACATTGAGGGTGGAAGATTTCCTCTTTTTTTCTGTTCAGGACAGTGTGGTGGTTTGAGAAAAATACTTTCACTGAAATGCTTGTTTGCTTGGGTGGTCTTCTGGATAGTTACCATGCAGATGAGGAGACTGTAAGTTAATAGTTAAACAACTGAAGAACAGTAAATAAACAAGCATTTCATCCCAGCTTTTAACTGTAATGAATTTTTCCAAGATCTTAAAAGTATTTTTAGGTTTGTTTATCTATTTATTTTCTATAAGGGGTGTGCATGTATAAAAACTTTATTATTAGAAATTAGTCATAATCCTGGTTCTGACAGTAACTATATCTATAATTTATATATTGAACCTAACTTTTCCACTGCTATTCCCAATTTTTTGATGGAGAGATGATGGTACTTCCATTGCAACAGTCCAAAAAAAAGCAGCCTTTTGAATAGCTGCAGTAGCATAAAGTCAGGAACAATTAGAACTCACTTTCCTTCCTCTTTTTCCTCAAGCTTGTTCCTGCACCGTTGATCTTTCCATGAGCTGAAATGGTAACAGATGTAGGCCTGCACTGTAGTTTAGTTACTTTTGGTCAATCTTGTGTTACCTCATGTACAGGAAGAGTTACATTTTCTGAGTTACTAAAATCTCATGTAGTTCACTGGTAGACTGTGTGGCCTTTTAGACCTTTCCATGCATATAATATGAATTTTTTTGTCTTCTAAAACATGAAACACAGAAGAGGTTGAACAGTCCAGACTTTCTGTTATTTCACTGATGTTCATAAGCATCAGAAGGCAAGATGTTATTTTAGATGTCCTGAGGTTTCCAGTTATTTGAGTTCAGGCAGAACTCAAATCTAAATTCATCCTTAATTGATGTTACTTTTAACTGAATGTATTGGAGAAAGAAATCTTACCTTTACTTTATACATTAGGCAAGGTCTCTATTCATGAAAAGCCATCACTTGGTGCTTGTGACTGATGATTCATCCTGTCCAGCCAACCAGCATAGAAATGGTCAAGACTGCAGAAGAGCCCTCTTTCAGCTGTATTTGTTAACTTCATCAGTTTTCCACACTAGAGTAGTGATTCTATTGACTACTAGATTTTGTATCTATCTCTTTCTATGCACTGTCACCATAGCTGAGTCACTGCCTTTGTCCAGTGCAGGCCAGATGCTGGATTTGCCTTTTGGCTGTTCTTTTCAGCTGCAGTGTTTGCTGTATTCACTTTGATTTAATGCATATCGGACAGCAAAAGGCCTGAGTGTTGAACATCATGTTTGGCTGCTCATATTTAGTTAGCAGCTGACCAACTCAGGGCACTTGTGCTTGCTCAGGAAAAGAAGGAATCTCTCCCCCCCCCCCCCCCCCAAATCCCCCTGTTCTTCTCCCTTTCTTCCCTCCTACACAAAACCAATTTTTTCTCCTCTTCCTCTCTCTTCTATTTCTCTCTCCCCACGACCTCGGTTTTAT